>JXOV01002147.1:0-23890 GCA_001014945.1 Clogmia albipunctata
CTTAAAGCGTCTTGAAACGAAAATAACTATCTATTTCAATGTATAATCACAGAAAACAACTTAACTTCAAATTATTAAAATTTGCAACTTAAAAAAAAAATATTTTGGTAAATATTCATTATAATTTATACGACAAGTTTGGTAATTTAAGGCATTATTAAATACTAGGGTTTAAATTTACGAGCTTAACGAGTGTTGGGAAGAGGACATGTGTGTTTAATAATACTTTTCGACCGTGTTATATACAATTTTTTATTCAATTTCTATTAAATCAACACCAAAATCTAAAAAATCAATATTTTCATAAATTCAAACTTAAAATTTAGTTTCCCTGTCACATCACTAAGAGATTAATACAGAAATTATTATATCTTGTATCCCGCTATTGCATATATTTTGAGTAGTGGAGGAAACGCCTGATATCTCTTTTTCATAATATATTTATATTTAATTTTAAACTTTCCGGGCAAAACAGTCAAATCATCCGCTTATACTGTTAAACCATGCCCACTAAAAATAAACTTTCACATAAATTAGATTAATTTCTTTTGTTTGTTTTGCATAAATAAAAATTATGATGAAAAACAAACAACTAATATTATTGACAAAATTCACATTTTTATTAGTGCAGCAAAAACCAAGACTTTTATTTTATAAAAAAATACTCAAGTTATAAATAAATATATGCAATGTCTTTCTTAATACTCTTATCAAAGCTCATTTACAGTTTTGCAATTATTGTACAAATTATTTGACATGCGTACAGTTGGATAAAATATTATTGACAGATTTTCTTTAAAAACCCAATTTTACATAAAAATACATTTTTACGTCTTTCTATAAATAATATAATATGTAGTTAAATATTACAAATTTTAAAACAACAGTTTCTATATTTACATAATTACATCAATAAAATTGTTTTATTTGTTTTTTTAATAATAATTATTTATGGTTAAACACTAATTTTTATCCATAGAAATTTCGCGGTTTTGCGATTTTTTTAAAAATTGATTCAGGTTTTTGCAAATGGTCTGTATCTGTGACATAAAGTTATTAAAGATATAATGTTTGTTAATTTGAAGTTCGAGCTCAATTTGGTTTAGGAAATATCATGGTAAAACGGATGCGGTTTTTACCTTAAGTTATAGTGTATATCGGTGATATTTTTTAATGAAGTGAGTGTCTACTTTTGTTCCTGATACTTTTCATTAGATACACGACGCGAAAGTATTTGGTACCGGCAAGTAGTCCGGTAGTCCATAGTACTCACTTTGCACATCACTGCCAAGAAGCTATTTTATTATTTATTTTTGATCGAATTATTACAAACGCTGTTACAACTGAAATAATCGACAATAATGTTAAGACATATATACGTATATGTACAGTTGCCTTGGGCTCGTGTAATTTGTAGTTTTGTAATTTATTATAATAAATACAGTGGTGAAATGAACAATGGTTTTTGTTGATCAGGGATTCGTAAAATTCGCGTTTTTCTTTTATGTCCGACATAAATCTTGTTTTATTAATATGTACATCAACAGAAACGAATTCAGAATATTTTTTAATAATTTCACTGAATAGGTTTTTATCTTGGTGGTTTATTTCTATTAAAAGTCCTAATTGATGTTGAAATTTGCCATAGTCCAAGCATTGTGTGAAAAAGATTGCATCTCCAGCAAAAGTGACAGACAATAAAGTACAATTTTGCTTTGGAGTTTCAGATTCAAACACCTCAATATTGGTCACATTGGTATTTTCATCCACATTCAATTTTATATCGTAATTACACTTTGAATCAAAAATTAATACCACCATTTCACGAGAAATTCCCGTAGGAACACTTTTGTCATGATATTTTGGATAAAAAGGATATCCATATGTACGAACATACGCGATCATCCCATAGGATGATACTCCACCGCTATAGCCTTTAATTCCTGGAGAGAAAAAGGTTAAATTTTCACAATTAGATAATGAATTTAATGAAGTCATATACACCATTTTAATTAACATAGTTAGAAAAGAAATATTTAAGACTTTTACGAAAATCATATTGCAATTTTTAATGTTCTAATCTTATTAATCAAAATTGAGTCCTATGTAACTCGTTGGCATTTAGAAAACGTATTTCTAATAACATTAATAATTAAATTTATTAAATGAAGTGATTTGCATCATTAACATTTTCATTCTCAAATGGTGATTAACGTTTTAAATAATGACATTTTAAAATTTCCATTAGTATTTAATATTTTTCCATTCATTAAACTTACATCGAAAAATTTACAATTGTGCAGGAGGGCAAGCACGCATAAAGCTGTCAAAAATGAAACGAGAAATAATCTAGCTTATTTCCGGCCTCCATGACGGTTAATGTTAATATCTCAAGAGGACAAATTCACGGTTTGAAACATTCTCTTAGATGACAACTGCCCAAACTTCAATGAAATTGAATTTGTACTTTTAATTGATTATGTTGGAAAGAGTTAGTTTTGGCATTTTTCAGAGTGTTTGACGATGTTTAATTGTAATCAATATAGGTTTTGTGTAATTCTGTGTCTAAAAGTAGCCTCTATTTAACGGAAATTGGTTCTGTAACGGTTTATTTGACAGCAAGGAGTGCTTTGTACGCAAATAGTCACTAATTCAAAGAAATTACATATTGTTGTCATAACCAAATTAATTATTCAAATATTTTAATTTGAAAATTTCGTTGTCAGTTGTTGTTTCACAATTTTAAAAAACCGTTTATATAAGTAATTATCGATTAACTAGTATTTTTAGGAATTACACAACATAGCGTTCAATATACATGTTAAATCCTAAGTGGTGCCACAAATACGTCCTTCCTCTTATATGAAAAGAACATGCTCTGGGTTGTATCTAGTAGTCTATGTCTTTTGTACTTGAATTTGACCAATTTTAACATAGACATGTCGTCGTTTTGGACCGTCGATATCATATATGTATCGATTTCTTTATAATATAAAACAATACTTCTAAACTTGATTTGTTGTAATACCATCAATTCTATTTTAATTAAAATTGATCGCATAATCCAAAGTACTGAAACTGAATTGAGTTAAAATGGGTTTAATACGGATAATTTGTAATACTTTATTTTATATTTATTATTTTTATGTAAATATTTGAGCCAAATTTTAATGAATCGTTGGTAAACCCTCTTATAATAAGATTTTTTTGTTGAAGAAGTATTATTCTGGCTTACATTATTAAATTCTTAATTTTCTGATTGCTAAAAACATACAAAAATTTAAAAGCAAATGAATATGAATTTCTTTTTCAAAACCAATTTTAGATAAAAAAAAAATTAATTACGAATTAACGTCTCCTATCAAACTTTTAATTGTAATTTGCGAAATAGTTTGTGGTTAAATTCCAATTCAACACCTGTGTGTTCTTCATGTGAGAAATGTTCTTTTTATCATTTGTAAAATTTTGTCGTGCAAAGAAACAAAACCTTCTGCAACCATATTCCTTACATATATGGTAAGTCCCTATTATTAACTCTTCGGTCTATAATTTGCCTTAAGCATGTAGATTAATTTTTAAGAACAAAAAATCGGTTGTATGTTTAGGCTTCCTTTTTTGACACAGAAGTGACCCTATTTAAATATTCTAAATAGAAAGTTAGGAATACACTTTTAAAAAACTAAACAAAAAAATTTTTACTTCAAGTGAAATTAAAAATAGTTATGTTTTCTTTTTTTTCTCAATAGACAAATGTTGGAGATCCAGATGAAGTAGCCCAGTTGAGGAAGGATGTGGAACGAGACATTGGTTTTGTGGACATTTTAATCAACAACGCTGGAGTGATGCCTTTGCTATCGCTTCGAGAAGGAACAAATGAAGAGGTGGAATTTATTTGCGACACAAATATGAACTCGAACATTTGGACTTGTCGGACGTTCTTGGGCGGGATGATTGAGAGGAAGAGAGGTCACATTTTGGCCACAGCTTCCTTATGCTCAGCCCACGGATGTCCTTATGCGGTGATTTACAGCGGAACTAAGTATTTTGTGAAGGGATTCATGGACGCTTTGAGGGAACAAATTCGTCAAGACGGGCACTCGGAATACATTAAATTAACTCGAGTTCATCCTTATTTCGTCGCAACAAGAAAGGATTTGATGGAAGCTATTGATTTGAGATTCCCTCCTGTGACTCCAGAGGATACAGCAAAAATTGCAATTGAAGCTCTTTTAACAGACCAATTCTCAGCTTCTTCTCCTAAATACTTGAATCGAATCCAATTATTAACAGGCTTGTTTCCTCTTTGCATCAATCAGCTGGTTCGAGACATCTTATTCAAAGAGCACACCTCGAATACATTTAAAAATGTGAAGAAAATCGAAAGTTGACCTTTTAACTCGTCAACGATAAGATAATTGATAAGCGTTTGACTTGTTTTATGGAGTTTTGTGTGATTTGATGCAAAATTTTGTAATTTTCTACAAATACAATTCATACTAATCTTATCAAAGCGTGTTTGTAAATGTTGTTGGTAAGTCGTTCAGTAATCTATGGCTTTCGATAATTTTGGGAGACCCGAGTGCTGAATTGAAGGGCAAATGAAGTGAGTCTGTTCGCATAATTCCTCGGTGATTGATCACCTTCCAGTATCAATTAATTAAGAACAGGTAAATTGAAAACTTGGATTGAGTTTCAGTCTTTTTCGACAGTTTTGCCAGAATATTACCCTCACTGTGGAAAGGTTGAACAGTGTCTAATTGAGTGGTCACGAAAGTACTTCCCAGAATTTACCAGTGAAAATGTCGAGAGAACTGTTCAGTAATACTCGGTACTGTTTTGTGGTCTATTTTTTTTAATGTGAAATCTATTGGAAATGTGTTTTGTTGTGTATAAAGATTAATAGAAATGTATTATTAATTTTGTGACAGTGGATAAAATATCACTCGAATTATTGACAAAATTTCATTAAAATCCAACAATATTTTTGGAAAACAACATCAATTTAATGAAATATGATAAAATTAAGTAAATTATTATTCGAATAGAAAATAGGCTCAATCAGTTAAAGTGGTACATTTTTGGACTTTGATCTTGTGACTAAGAAAATGAAATGGTTAATAATTCAAATGATACTCGTAATTCCGGGTTGATAAATGTATAACAATTAAAATTTAATTATGTGCCATCAAAACATGGTTAATTTTATATAAAAAAATTATTAATAACATAACATATCACATAGCTAGATTTGCTCATAATTTGGCCATGATTTAAAAAAGTTTAACCATTAAATTAAGTGGAGACAGCTGTTGATTACGACCCCCCACTTTTACTCAATTTGATAACTTTTATCTCATTCTATTAATAATTTTGACGATTGTTATGTTTAATCTTTTTTTTTACTTTTGTCTCCATTGAGAGGATTGCATTTTTTTCAAATGTGAAAATATTAGTTACATACAGATTTTGCAAGTAACGATTGCTATCAATATTATGGACTACTCCAACAATACCTCATTTCATCCAATGTTTATAATGACGTGATACTCAAAGTTCACACATTTTATCGACCTGATAATAATTTGTCAAGGCCGAATTCGCGATATTCAAATCTACAAATTTTGATTGATTATTTTCTCACATTACTTCTATGTGTTATAATTTTTGAGTTTCATGAATTATTATAAAGATAGATCTTGTTAATTGTACATTAATTTAATTGAAATTTTTTATACATTAATTTGTAATATTATTTTTTATGTGAAACATATTTTTAAACATTTGCCTTACATTCGTTCCATATACTTGTATCAATTCTGTTGATATTTTTGAGGAAGTTAATAAACGGGATGACTCGAAACCAGCAGTCCAATACTAAATCGAAGTATGGACGACTTGTGGAAAATAACTATTTTCTCATTTTTCTATATCAAGATTTTAATACATGCTGGTACTGGCAGCCTACGCAAATTTTCGAAATTCTGAATATATTTCCGTTTGTCTAACTAATCTCATCAATAAATTGTTAGAATTATCTCCCATAGTGGTGTTATATTATATTATACTATAACATGAAGAAGTAACCTATATAGAGATATACTGTGTGTTAACTTGAAGTTCCAGATTCTTTTAGTTCAGGACGGGTGCCGTTATAACCTTAATTCACAGTGTATATTGTATGTTGGTTAAGCGTCTCGTCACAAAATTTAGTTATCAAATCCCAGTAAAAGCAGTGATTTTTTATTTTCAAAATTCATTTGCTATTATCAACTAATAATAACAATTTGTAATTAATATTTGTTTAAATACATTTACAAATAATATCTCCAGCCTCAACAAGTAGAGCAACAGGTGACGTTAACACCATTTGTTCGAATTCAGACTGGTTTTCAAAGCTTGGATGGAATACATAAAAACGAATAAAAAACGGATCTTTCTAATACAAGTACTCTGTTGCTGTTCAAATGAACAGATCCAAACGAAAGTTCTGGAAGGGATGAACTTTTTCATAGTATATGTGTTCTGTTTCGGTGGCAAAAACCTATAAACAAAATAAACTCTAAGTTGAATCATCAGATCTGGTACTAATCACACCAGAGCAAATAATAATTTATAAAAATGATATTCAATTGTTAATTGTGAATGATTGGCAAATGAATAGATAGGACATTTGACAAATTTGATTGCGTAAACCAATTGGTAGAGTTAGACCTTCGCAATGATGGAAACATCTAAGGGCAATACGACCAACTGCGGAGGGCAGAAATATGAGGGAGCGCAATAGATCTTCAGGTCAAAGTGCGGGATCGCCTCATTAGAGATTTATTTTTATGCCATATAACAATATGTTCATTTCATTCTTTCTTGTAAGAGCACGACTTTAAATATTTATTCAATCTATCCTATGCATTTGATTCAAATATTGATTAGTACCATGAAGTCCATGAAGTATAGATTACATACAAATTTCAGCGTATAGTGTTAACCCTATACGTTAACCTAAAATAATTGATTACTTACACCTGATCATAAAATCTTATTTCAGAAAATTGAAACTATATTACTATTTTTTTAGAATGCATAATTTGGATAGCCCAGGTGCGGTGCCATACTTGGCAGCCAAGCCACTTCCGAAGAGAACACTAATAGAGAATATAATATCAATAGTCAGTGATTTAATTAATCTACTGATAGTCATGGTGCTCTCTATTCCTCTTCTGGGGAAGATGGTGAGGGACTTTGTGGTGGCGAGGCCACAGAAGAACATCACGGGACAGTTGGCGTTGGTGACTGGCGGTGGCAATGGGCTGGGAAAAGCGATTGCTGTGCGTCTGGCAAAGCAGGGTGTCAACGTGGCCATCGCCGATGTCGACATCGAGGCAGCAGAACGCGTCGCTGGGGACATTCGCAGCTTCGGAATCAAGGCCAAAGCATACAAGTGCGACATAAGCAACTTTCAAGAGGTGAAAAAACTTAGCTACGACATCGAAGACGATCTCGGCCCAGTCGATATTCTTGTCAATAATGCGGCCCTCATCCCGGCAGTTTCCCTAATGGAAGGAAAACCACAGGACATTGAGAAAATCCTTAGTGTAAATGTAACTTCTAATTTCTGGGTAAGTATTTTAAGAATATTAGTTAAAACAACTGTACGTAAGCAAGATAATAGCCTCTGTGGTCGAGATGGTAGCGCGCTTGTCTTATTCCCAGAAGGTCCCGGGTTGGAATTCCGATCATGGTTACCAGGCTACGCTTTCCCCAAAACCTTTATTTCCTTACTTTCTAATTTCGTTTACAGTTGAAATATTCCAATCCGAATTCCTAATATCCTTCCTAATCGAGTTGCAATATCCATTGAATGAACTGGTTAATTTTAGAAGAGAATGGTACGCCATCTCATAGAAAAATAGTACTCAAAAACCAGTTTTCGATGTAAAAAAATATTGGAGAATTGGCAATGAACTAATCGGTCATTACAATTAACAATGATTAACGAAACACAATCAAGCTTGCTTTGAATTCCCCATTGGGATGAAAATGAAAGAAAAAAATATGTAAGCAAGATATTTTAAAACAAAAAGTTACTCTTTTATTTTTGTCAATCCTATAAGTGAAACAAGTTTGTTACTGAGATTGGATATAAATTTGACTTTGAAAGTTGTATGAGGCTTTCATTCACAAACACATTTAAAAATAAAGTACGTAAAGAAGAAATGGAGTTTTGACTTTTTTTAAGGAGACACCCTACTAATTTGTATTAAATTTACCCAAAAATTTTCGGCCTTTCTTCTTCAAAGCGACGACCTATTATTTCCCATTAAAAATTATTTCTGATTCTTTTCAAATAATTTGATATCTATTCAAAGTAAAGTATTTTTTGAACAAGTTTCAAACTTGCTTAGTCTTATAGTGTATTGTGTAAGTATTAATACTTTAAATATTTTTTTCAAATATATAAACCTGTAAACGTCAAAATAAGAATTGAAACAAATATCGAAAAAATTGTGTATGTTAATAAAGTTCTGTATATGACCACGATTTTTAAATAATATTTAATATTCAAGTAATTTTTTTACACAAAAACAAATATTTAACATCTTTAATGTATAGTAAAAATGTATGTAATTAATTTCGTTAGATTTTATTGTATTCAAATTGTATTAAATTCGAACAAAAATTAACTCAGAAATTTTATTACTCCAATGCTAATATTTGATTTTAGATTTTATAAAGTGTTTCTTTCAAACTGTTGTAGTATAAACTTATTATTTCTTTTAACTAAGTATTTATCAAGGTGATTTTCTTTTCAGACAGCACGAATTTTCCTGCCCAGTATGATTCGTCGTCAAAAAGGGCACATTGTGGCGATCTCGTCGATGGCGGGACTGATGGGGCTAGGACGTGCCGCCGCGTATTCGAGCAGCAAATTTGCGGTTCGTGGCTTCATGGAAGCGCTACGTGAGGAGCTGAGACTGGACGGATTGGAGAAGCAAATCCAGGTCACCACATTCTACCCGTATTTCGTTCTCACCAGACGTGATTTGATAGACATCATTAGCAAATCAGAGTGAGAACATCATGATTTAGGAAATTGCGACAATATTACAATAATTTGGCCTTCAATTGCATTTGTAGAATGTTCCACCGACATCCGCCAGTGCTTCCTGAAGATGCTGCCGATGCTCTTGTAGATGCTATTCTGGAAGACCAAGTCAATGTTTCCTATCCCAAGATTTTCGGTCGCCAAGCGAGACTTATGTCGTAAGTATTAAATTAATTTTTCTGTAAACTGTCTGAAAAGTCGGTGTTTTTTTAATAACTACGGATTAAATTCAGGAGATTTAAAATTATACTTACAATACAATATTATACGTTTACTTTTTCCTATATACATTTATAAAAGATACGAGTATAAAATATTTTTGTTTGATGATTTGTACTCTCGTGCGTTTAAGTTATTTTAACAAATTTCTTTTAAAATTTTAAATCTGTTCATTTTTTGTACTTTCGTATTCAAATGTTAGTTTTTCGAAATCGGATTGAGTTGCACAATGCAGTTTTTCCACTATGTAGTAAATAATTAGATCTTTTTTTCACTAGTGGAAAAAGGAAGTCACAAAAATAATAAATTTCAACCCTATTTTAAGTAGAAAACTGTACAATTTACAATTCAGACCGTTATAACGGTCAAATTTTACCCAAAATCCGTTTAAATAGAGACTCTTGCAGCGTTAAAATTTTGTTAAAATTAGTTTTACGTAATTTTTTTTAGAAAAGTGCAAAAAAGTTAATGCCCTACACGTGTTAAATTCATTTGTGCAATTCCGTATCGAAAAGTAACCACTTTTTATCACAAATTGGTTTTCTAATGGTTTACTTTTCATTGCGGCGTGCGGGAACATTTCAAAATTTTAACGCACATTAGTCATCAATTTAATGAAATTACATATTGTTGTCATAACCAAATCTCTACAAATTCATTGCTTAAATTTAAAATTACTGTCGATAAAGTTTAAAAGAGTGAGACGGGAATATTTCTATCTCTCTGCAATCAATTCAGATTTATTTAATTGGTGGTTCTTTCTCTAATTTGCTTAGATAAGCTCCACACAGTGTTTTTCTTGTTCCACAATTTAAAAAACCGCTGCGAGTAGGATTTTTTTTGATAATTACACAAAATAGCGTTTAATACACATGTGAAATCGGTTATTACAGCATTCATTTACATATTTTTACTCGTTGCACTTTATTTCAACACTTATATCGTAATCTACTATTTTTTTACTCTAAAGCGACGAAATTTTCCTAACAGCTCATATTTCACAACATGTTTCGTCATTAAAAAATGACTTTTAAAACACAAAAACTATTCTTATTATACTTCTGTCAAAAGTGCTATTTTTTAATTTTTTGTTTACTTTAACATAACTATAGATTTCGTCCAATACAATGGGTTATGTTAAATTTTATTTTAATTTATTTCTTTTCATCATACCTAAAAATCAAATAAAATCAATTTATGTTCTTTTATGTTAAGAGCATTGTTTCAAATGGTATCCATTATTTTCTTATCATTCTTTATTCTTTTCAAATTCCAATTTAATTCGAAAATGTGTACATCCTGTTTCAGACTTTTACCGCAGCAGTTCCAGGACCTAATAAAGCGGATAATGGTTAAGGAATACGTTCCGAAAATTGAGATAAGATAAACGTTAAGGAGTGATATAAAAACAGTGTGTTTTTGTGTGTGAGTTTAAAATAAATGCTTAGTATTTGAATTCGGAGTTTGGTGTGCCAATAAATGTCTCGTTATTTCTGCAAATAAAGCCAGTTATGAGCGCCCTTATCCTCCGACAATTAAACCTGCACACGGTCTTTAATAATAAAATAAAAATAAGAAATATAAACAAAATTCGCAATGCCATACAAATTTGGTTATCTGCTTTTATTGTTTCCTTCAGCCAAAGATCCGATAAAAAATGTATCCGCACACAAACTTCATAAAGTCGAATCGTTTTTTATTCATCCAGATTTAGTGCGCAAAAATAATAAAATTGGTCCCTTTTAAAATATTGTAATTTTTACTTTTAATGGCATTCGCCATTTATGGCATCGTATTTTTTAAACACTTGCGAGAGACGTTCAAGGAGCCGGCATCGCCAATAAAACCAATCCGGGTGATATCAAGTCAATAAAACTCGAGGATGTTTTGATGGATTACAAACAGAGGAAAGAAGTGGAAGATTGGTCAAAAGACAAGGTGCAACGTTCCGTGAATTTTAGTTTATAACCCGAATTTCATGAACTACAGCTAACGACAGGTATTGTAAAAAAGTTATATTTGCAAATAATTTTCAGCTTTTATTGTTTTATTGCTAAGAATCAATTTCTCGTTTTAAGGATCCAATATTTCAGTGCTTTATTATTTTATGGGTTATTCTATTTATGATTTCTTTTATTTTCTTCAATGTATTCTTATTTCTTTTGCTATAATTCAACAAATAAAAATATGAGTAAATTTCTATTCGGCGAAATGTGTCGTTTTTTTTCAAAAACTAATTCAAGAATTTTAAAATCTCTTGGGATCTAAAATAATGACCAGTTGTGAGTAGTAATGTTCGCAAATATGAAGTTTCTGCTATATTAAATTTTCAGAGATATCAAGGATTAGCGAAAAACTGTTCACTCGTTTGTGATATATTTTTAGTTTCTGATTTAATATTCAATTTTGACGTTTCTATTATAGAAAATGATAATAAGATAAATTTTAATTACATTTTGTTTTTATATATTTATTGTAACACTCGTTTATGGGTTTTGAGAATATGTTTATAAAATCATTGAACAGTATTTAACGAATAAGGTTTTACAACAAAATTGATATTCTGTAGTAGTCAAAAGAAAGTACAAAGAATAAATAAGAAAGATACCACCGATATCAGTTTATGAAAAATAAAAACATAAAATGAAGCTACGATCGGCCGGACACGTTAAAAAAATGAATGACGACAGGATCCCGAAGAAAACTTAAGCAGGAAAAGCAACAGGAAAACGTTCAGCTGGTAAACCACGCAGACAATGGGCAGAATCAGTTGACGAGGCCGGCAAAGCTCTATTGGGAGCTGAAGATTGGAGAACGAGATCGTTGGACCGAGTAAATTTCAAGAGGCAAACTCTGGAGGTTAAAGCCCGACTTGGGCTGTTGTTTTGATGAAGAAGAAGACCCGCCATTTAACAAACGCTCATAAAGGCAGTAACGGTTGAACACAGTTTAGGATTAGGGCTTAAGTGTTAGAATGTAGATAGTCATTAATAAGGTAAAGGTTTAATTTCTATTTCAGATTTTGTTAGTTTTTTTCAAGTGATTCTTGTTCTAAAGAGTAAAAATAATTATTTACAACCCCTAATTTTATTTCTTTTTTTATTTTGATCAAATATACTTTATAACAAGATCTTTTCCTTTCCGTACTTATTCTAAACAAATCCCATTATTAACGATAACACTTAATTTAGTTCCTAATATGCCATAATTTTGTTTATTCATCATTGTCCTATCTATACATATAAAATTAAATAAAAATTACAATGATATTTCGAAAATAATGCCTGAAACCAATAAAACGGCCTTATCATAAAGACAATGTTGTCGAGAACTTATCTAAGCCTTAACTATAATTATACATAGCAATGAAACATTATTCAGTTTTTGAAGTGACTAAATAGAAATAGATATATAAAAAAGCTACTTGTAACAATTTTTTGCAATGAAAAAAAAAAAAGTAATTTAAATTTGACATTTACTAATTATGTCGAATTTTGAGAAACTCTTTGTTTATTGAAGTTTTATTAATATTTATTAATAAATATATATTAATATTTATTTTAATTATTTTCAGTGAGATATTAGTTAAAAAATCATACACAGTAAGAAATAAGTCATCACCAAAATTATAAATTAAAATGTCCTTTGACAGTTTTAGAATCATTCTGTTTAAAGTATCTTATAACAATGTTAGCTTAAGAGAATGGCCTTTATTAAAAACACAATTTGGATGTAACCATATCAACGACATCACCAGTTAATCTAAACAAGACATTGTTAAAAGAAAAACAAGTTGATTTCGGTGCTTTATGGAAAAGGACGTAAAGAGTGCCAAGGAAGTCATATTGTTGCAATTCTCCTTGTGCCTCGAAAACATTAATATTTTATCTTTTGTCGTTACGATTATTATTTATTTAGATTTATTTGCGAATTTTTATTTATCTGTCTTTATCGTCGTCCCGATTTAAATGTGTTCATAAAATGTACTCTATATGAAATTGATATTGAATCGCGTTCATAGTGCTTTTCTGCGATTCCACTTTTGTTGTTCTTGATTTTATTCCCAAAACCTCATCCCTCCCTTTCTTAGACTCCACAAATTTGAATACGTTTGCGAATATAAAATCGTATATTGTAATATTGTAATGATGTTGGCGTTGTAAAATCTGGCGAATAAATATTATATTTACTTTCGATATGCATTTATATTAAAATAAATAACGAAATTAAATGTAAAATATTGCTTTGGAGTTTGCTTAGGGAAAGACTATAAACTTGGTTGCCCTTTTTATTGGAATGTCAATAAGGTGAATGAAACGAGCATGTAATCATCCTTAAATACGTTTATATGGCATTTAGAAAAGCCTTTAAGCTATCGGTATGACTTCACTAAATACCATTTTATAGCAATGACATTATGAAGATAATATAAGGCTCGTTTTTTTATTTTATAATTCATAATATACGTATTTTCCATTAGAATAATATAACGGCTTTATTTATTTAGGTTCGTAAATGAGATTGTAATGGATAATGGTTCCTTTTTTCTATTATAAATACTCTTCAAGACTAAGTCCAATTTCTTTTCATTTATTTCCTTAATTTTAACTTGTGTATAAAAGATTTCCATTTTCAAACTTTAAATGATTTTTTTTTATTTTTTAAAACTGTTTTCATCTTCATTATTTTTTTGTAAATACATAATATTAATATTAATTAATAATTATCTCACTCATAAACTTTTGAAACTAATTGCATTAAGATTAATAAATCAAATCATAATCATCTTTTATTAATTCTTCAATCAGTCGTTTATGATTTTTGCATGTGCTTAAATTAAAAAATAATAAAACCTTTTAATGAAATTAGTGAAATTGTGTAAAACACTTTGACAGACTTGATTGATCATATGCAGAGAACCGCCCCTGTTCAGGTTTAATCGAGAGATTACGGAATGTCATCATCCCTCCCTCGCCCCCGAGTGGCGAGGAACAACAACAATGAGGACAACAAAGGAGTCAACAGGGAAGAGAGCGAGTGAAGACCGACCAGACAATTGATAAACACATATTATACGTAAATGATTGTCAATATTTCATTCAATTTTAGGTCCTTTTTTATGGCCTTTTTGATGGAATCAGGGAGCTAGAGAATGAGACACGATTCCACTCAATATCTGGATGATGATGAAAAGAGCAGTTTCCATTCCATTGTCTATCTCGGGCCCCATTTAGCATGTTTGATGCTTTATTTTGTTGTCTGTTGACATGTGATGAATGTAATTCATTCATAACATTCATCCTCGATGCGAAAATTAATACAAAACTCCTTCTCTCCTCTGCTCATCGGCTCTTCGTCCTGGTCTGGTTATGGGTTTTGAATGGGTCATTTAGCAGGCATCTCTCATATGTGAGGTTGTGTGGATGTCTGTAAAGGGATCACATTTGCGGCATAATGAATAAATTCGACATGATTTATTGGACTCATGATTTTTGGCTCAACATCCTACGTTTTTTATCGGCTCTCCTCCGATATCCCGCCGATTTGATCGATGACTCACAAAAACAGGCGCTGTTCAGTCTCCTGGAAATTAAAATCGACTGGACCACGCATGAGGTAATTTTAATATTAAAATTTCAACGATTGTTTGATAGAATTAAAAAGAAGTTTATGAGAATGAAATACGTTGGTAATATCGGAAGTGATAAAAATTTAAGTTATTTATGTATTTACTTATTAAAAATTTAAATTTCTATTATGAATCCAAATTTAAAGAAACATGAGTGTAATTCTAATTAATTCAAAAATTAAGCGTTATATTGCTGTTTAATTGATTTTTTACAATAAAACTTACTTATTTATTACTTTTTTAAATAGTATATTTATACGATTCTACTGAAATCTTTAAATTATAGTAGTCAATGCATTCTTTTTATAATCCTTTATAACCGCACAGTGTTTAGTTATACATTATTCAATACCTGCAGACAATCACAAATCTTGTTATTGCACAGAGATAGATAGATAGATAATAATTTATTCAGGTAAGAAATGTGTATTACAATATATTGTTTACAGAAAATATTAATAAATGAGCTACCTAAGTGGTTTTGCTAACATAGTTTGGGAGGTTTAGATTTAGTTGATATTTGTTATTGCACAAAGTTAGTACATTGTTACAAAATTTAGCTACTAAAAATTATAATTTATGATCTATGCTTCTAGTTAGTACGAAAATATATTTTAACATTTTTATGCCTCTATAATAAAGAAGACTATTATTTATTATTCAATTTAAATTGTTTTCCATTAAATGATAGAAAATAAATTTTATCTTAAAAATTGGCTCTGGCTCGTAAATGTGGTTTAAATGAGAAGTGCTATCACGGGTATTTTTGTGAAACAGTGCATGGTCCTATAATTTTTGTGATATAGACGTATAGAAAAATTTATAGTGAAAGTTCAATTTGCTTTTCATCTACTTCCCTTAATTAAATTTGTTAAGATCTTAATTTAGTGCCATCGTCTTATTTTTAACCATATTTTTCGAATAAATAGCAAATAAATACGCAAATTTTATAAAATATTGTAAAAAATGTTTTGAAGAACTATCCCTGGCAGAGCGAAATTAACAGCTTGATTTAACAATCAAATCCGTTACGAATATTGCAATAATACCAAAACTTGTTTGACAAATTTTAAGGCAACAGTTCATTTGCAAATTTTTGTGGCGTGTATCAGTTTTGTTTTTTCTGTTTTAAGTGTTTTTATTGTCGTTAGTTAATATGTCTAATAAAAAATCTTATACATCTTTGGAGCATTCCTCTCTTCTTTTGCAAACCATTTATTTGTCGGAAAAGTTTAGTGATATAAGTCTAATTGCAGAAGACTGTCAAAAAAGGTAAGAATTTTAAAATGGAACCGGTTCAAAATAATAAACGACTCCTTTCTTTAAATCAGGATCAAAGCTCATAAACTTATATTGAGCGCAGGAAGTGAGTACTTCCAATTGATGTTTTCGAGCGCTTTTAAAGAAGCCACCGACAATGAGATCAAAATAAAGGACGTATCTTTTTTAACTCTCGAGGCTTTGATCAGGTTTTTGTACAGTGGAGTCATTGAAATCAGGTCGGATTCCGTTGCAGAAATGCTGAGTTCGTCCCATCTTTTAAAACTTAATGAAGTGGAAGATTTTTGCTGGAAATATTTGACTGAGAAAATTGAGCCAAACAATTGTATTGGTATTTACTTGTTGGCCTCAGAAAGATACGATTGCCAATGGGTTAAGGAGGAGACTCTTAAATATGTCAGCAAATTCTTCGTTGAAGTTTCTCAGCACGATGAATTTCTCAATTTAAAAATCGATCAGCTGAAACAAATTTTGGAGAGAAATTGTCTTCGAGTTAATTCAGAAGAAGATGTCTACAAAGCGCTTCTGCTCTGGCTGGACTACGATGAACCCAAAAGAAAAATGTTCTTTTCACAGTTACTAAAGTGCATTCGATTGCCACTTCTGTCGTCCAAAGTAAGTTTCAATTTATATACTTTTTGTTGTTAAAAATATTTTAAATGATTTTTTCTTATACATCTATGACAATGTGTATCAGTATGAGAAATAACAAAGCAAAATACTATTTGTATAATATTTTTTTTAAAATGATCAATTTCTTTCAGAAATATCTCTGCCCTCGGCAGTTGGGCATATTGCCCTTAGATGTTTCCATCAATGCGAAGGTCTAGCTCTAACCAATTGGTTTACGCAATCAAATTTGTCAAATACCCTATCTATTAATTTGCCAATCTTTCACAATTATCAATTGAATATCATTTCTATAAATCATTATTTGCTCTGGTGTGATTAGTACGAGAGCTAATGATTCAATATAGTGGCTATTTTTATTAACAGGTTTTTGCCACTGAAACAGAACACAATACGAAGAAGACCATCCCTTTCATAACTTTCGTCTGAATCCGTTCGTTGAACAGCAGAGTACTTGTATTACAAAGATCCGGTTTATCTCCTCGATTCTTATGCATTCTATCCCAAACCTTGAAAACCAGTCAGAATTC
Organism: Clogmia albipunctata; assembly: GCA_001014945.1. Lineage (NCBI taxonomy): Eukaryota > Metazoa > Arthropoda > Insecta > Diptera > Psychodidae > Clogmia > Clogmia albipunctata. The sequence goes on from JXOV01002147.1 coordinate 17,393, forward strand.
AAACAAATGGTGTTGACGGCACCAGTTGTTAGATTTTGTTGATAATAATAGTTGATAATAGAAAATGAATTTTGAAAATAAAAAAAATATGGCTTTTACTGGGATTTGAACACACGATAACCAAATTTTGTGGCGAGACACTTAACCAACTACGCTAACCGGCCTCTATATAAATATATAAATATTTAGAATTTATTTAAAAGGTTTAAACAATAAAAAGTGAAATATCTTTTAATATTAGGAACGTTAGTGGAGTATTTCCCTGTGATTTATGATAAACGGATTTTATTTTGTATTTAAATATTTGAATTGATATCGATTAACAGACATAAAAAAGAAATTTTTTATATAACTATTTTAGACTCGGATAATAAAGAGTATGTAAAATTGCGTCAAAATGTTTTATTTCACACGATGTCTATTTTTCAATCTTAAATTTCAATTCTTCAATCTATATCACATATTTAATACTATTTTCACAGGAACAAAACTTTTTTTTTCTCAATTTTTTATACTAAAAATTAATAGCTTATTGGAGAAACAGCATAAGCGCCATGGCATTCATTATTGGGAAAACGCAAAAAACTGTTTTTTGACGTTTTATTGGGTCTTTTTACAGTTGTGACGGAAAATTGGATATTATTTTACTATTAATAAACTTTTTACAGGAAATTGAAATCACTGGAGATATGCTGTTTCTCCTATTAACAAATATAGCATTTTGTTAGAAAAAAAATGTCCTAACATTGGGTTAATTTAACTTATTGTTAAAAAATTAAGACAATTTGTCAACCATTTGATTCTCCGTCTGTGATTTAAACTATTTCATCTCGTGGCCATGTCGGCCCGTGTAAAATTTGACTGGAAGCCTTTAAATTAATTTTCTCGCTTTTTGTCTCGTTAAATCTTCCCGATCCAGGATCTGTGTCTATTTTTCACATGAACACACTAATAAAAAATTTAATACGATTGCAAATGTTGAACAATGTATCTACCCTTTAAATACCCATTTCCATTAAAAACTCAATTTCGTCAAGAATGGAGTTTATGCTGTTTCTCAAATAAGCTATTCAAATTAAATATTAATTTATACACAAATTTTATGGTAGTTATTTTATTCCAGAGTCACTTTTTCAGCTTCTGATACTTAATATCAAATGTCATGAGTACTAATAGAAAATCATAAAAATCATTATAAAATTAAGAAAGAATTATTTTATTTTTCTTATTATTTCAGTTCATTTTGAAACATGTCCAGCCTCGATGTAGGGACTGCGAAAGTTTTGCTGTGATAACTGATGCTTTGAAATGGCATTTGGTTCCTGAAGAGAGGGACCTGATTGTGAACCTAAACCCATCCCCAAGACGAACCTTGCATGGAAAAGTTCTTCTCATGAGCTGTGTCAATAACCATATTCGTATCCATGCGTACTGTCCTCGAGCAAATTTCTTCGACAGAGACGTAATAAATGAGGCTATTCCTTATCAAAACATCAACTCCTGCACTTTGTGGGGAAATTCTGTCGTTTTGATGACGACTGATGGAACTGTGGCGATGATGGAACTGGATTCTCTAACATGGACGAATCTGGAAACTTTGGAAAAAATGCCAGTCAGTCCTGTCACTTGTATCTTCAATGGATCCTTAGTCGTTCAAGGAGGTCGTTATAAATCCGAAGGAAAGTCTTTTTACAACAAATTTCTAAGAATCCTCGATCTAACCAGTGGAAGCTGGACTAATATGGAAGGTCTTGGAAAGGCCCGAGAGGACGTTGGAGCCGTTACTTTTCAGGGAGAACTCTTTGTAATTGGAGGATGGTACGGAAAGCCCCAGAATTATGTGGAATATTACAAACCTGAAGAGAACTCTTGGGCCAATGAAGACAATATTATCCATGCTCGATTGTCTCCTGAACTAGTCGTCCACAACAATTTCATTTATATGTTTGGAGGAAAAACGGACCACAAACCAGAGAGTTTTGTTCCTCAAATCGAAAAATACTGCCCTTACGAACAATGCTGGACAGAGGTAAATAATTTTTTACTCTTTATTACTTTTCAATTAATTTTATAAATATTGTAGAATACCTTCAATTTATTTTATTTCTAGGTTGGTGAAATGTCGGATTATGGATTGGTTGGGGTCAAAGTTACCACTTTCGAAGAGAAGATATATGTTCTGAAAATCTGCAAACAAATGATGTCCTTCTCAGAATTTGTCCCTGAAACTAATATCTTCCGTCACATCACTCAATTTGATCATGCCGAAGACAGCTCCTGGATTTCTAATATTATGAGCTTGGGAACTATTGATAAATTTGATATTTAAATGTTTTGATAACAATTTGATTTTATGTTTTAATGATTATATTTATATTTTTATGTTATCTTAGTTTTATGTCATTTCAAGAAGCTTTTTATTTATTTATATTAAAATTATTATTTAAATGAAGTGCTTTATTTGTTCGAAATAATAAAAACTAATAATCAAGATAATAAATTATTGGACTAAGAATATGAACAGAGAATAACTATATAGAATTAATAATGGAAAAGAAATATAGCTAAAAAATACATTAAATAACACATAATTAAAGAAAAGATATTATCTCCAAATAATTTTCCCTTTAAAAAACATGGTTACGTTAATTGTAAGTGAAAATCACACCATTGTAATAATCATTTAATAATTATATTTGTCAAAAATGTTATTCGCAATATTTATCTATTAATTTTTGCTATCAAAATCTCCAAAATGAATAAAATGCTCAACTTTCCCTAATCTCATTTTTCAAAAACCCTTGATATTGGTATAAATTTTTAAAATTAAATTTTAATTCAAACTAGTCTCCCACCCATTGATTATCATCGCAGTGATGTCCTGTTATACGCAGTCCATACAATTTTGTGATACTACAAAATTTCTTTTAAACTACACGAATGAAAAAATGGCATTAGTTAACAAATCCTTTAATTGCAATTTGAAAAATGTGTGAATTGATTTTAAAAATGTTCATGAAAAAATTTTGGCCCTGGAAGCGCAGTTATGATGGCTATCTGGCAGAAAAAATGGTTTTAGTTGATGGCATACCTTCGACTTTACTATAAGATAAACATTTATTCATATATTTAATAAAATACTGAATTTTGTTCATGAATATGTCTTTCTTGTTTCTGTATAAATTAGTTTGAAAGAGTTTTAAATTGACGAAACGCATAACAATAGTCTATTTTCAGGCGAATTTGTTCAAAATTAATTGTAATTTTTTATAGCTATTTTAGAATTTAAGTTATGATTCTTACAAAATTTTATTCCAAATTTTTTTCTAAAACTAAAAACATCCAGGAAGAAAGAAATTTTCCCACCAAACTAATTGATGTAATTTTATTGATAAGCGTTGTCCCCGTCCGTTAGATAAGGAATCCAATTTCTGGCATTCTCTCGCCTCAATGGGCCAATAAAAGAGGCCCTCATAAAGCACAAAGGACCCGGAATTATTTACGTTTTATTGAATCCCTTCCCATTTTCGGTCATTATCAGATTGATCGGCTATTTAATGTCAATTTGGGAGTTTGTTATTGCCTCTCGACACTTAACCGAGTAATGTCTCTCCCATTCAGCCCCTGTCCATCGGCCAAGTATGTAAAGTAAATAAAAACATAAATTTAAGAGACATATAAAACCACCTCCAAATCGCCATAACGATCAAATGTCCGATTGTTTTTATTTATCAATTTTTTTCCATTCTTACTCCTGTCTTTACCCTGTCCAAAATGCACGCACTTGATGGCCCAATATAACAATATAAAGCGAATAAATAAAATTTATTCACTTCGCAGTTTATTGGCCTTTATTATATAGTGAATTGAAAACCTGATTGCAACAACCGTTTGTCCGAAAATTGGGGTATTATTTAATAAATTACATTTGATAACTTTTTTTCACAATTGGTAATTAAATTAAAATTTTTAATTTATTGACATTTACAAAACACTAAGAATTTATCCGAAAACTATTATCAATATTTCAACAAAAATTATTTTTACAGAATTAATCTTTTGCTAATATCACAAATATCACCAATTTTTGAATATTATGGAGAAGAAAACTATTGTGAATGTATTTATTAAGGTATTACTACTTTTTTGCACTCCCGTACCGAAACATACGCTTTTCGATATCTATTTGAGTTTCGTAATGTTTCACTTTATGGCACTCAGTGAAAATTTTGAATTTATATTTCATTAGTGAAAAAAAATCATAAAGTAAGTACAATTTTGTCTCAAAGTCAAAATTTGGTCGCCATTGTTGCCCTTAAACTACACGACATATTGGTCTCGGCTATGCCATAGAACCGTGCTTATATTTCAAATTAATTAATGTTTCCTGTTTTAAAATTTTAATATTTACCGTTTCAACAGCCATCTGCATATAATTTGATTATTTTTGTTTAATTTTGGGCGTATTACGTAGATATCAGAGAAATCTGCGTAACTGTAATGTAAGTAAATTATATTAATAGCCTTATATTGCTTTAAATAGAAATTTATTTTACTTAAATTAAAGCAAACAAATAGACTCGAAATGACATAGAAATTTGTAATGCCTAGTTTCAATAGGTTAAAAAAGACTACCAATAGGACTAAATTTATAAATTCAGTTTAAGTTTTAACAGGGGTAATTTTTAAATGAAGATAAAAATAAATAGCCCTTTCAATTCCTTTAAGGAACATGGGGAGTCTTAACCTCAACCACCAGCTTTAGAATTTTAATGACTATTTGTTTTTCAGTGTATTATTAATTAAAAAATAGCATATAGACCAGTTGAAAAAGAATCAAATGGACAGAAAATTGAATAGAACAAAAAAGGTTAAAAAAATATTCAGCTTCCATACATTGATCGTTGTACAAATGATGAACGGATATCAATTGTTCCGTAATAATTTTTCAAATGAGTACACTATGCTTCCAAATNAAAATAGCATATAGACCAGTTGAAAAAGAATCAAATGGACAGAAAATTGAATAGAACAAAAAAGGTTAAAAAAATATTCAGCTTCCATACATTGATCGTTGTACAAATGATGAACGGATATCAATTGTTCCGTAATAATTTTTCAAATGAGTACACTATGCTTCCAAATTGAATTGAAAACGTGATTGGAACAACCGTTTGACCGAAAATTGGGGTACAATGTGAAACAATGGGCTGAATAACGATGATAAGATAAAAGCGAGTGAATGTGCGACACCCCCAATTTAAATTTAATTAACAATAAATTACCGATATTTATTTAAGGGCGTTCGGCATTAATCTCCTGCCGAACGGACATGGGCAAACAATGTGAAAAGTGGTTGTCGTACAATTAAAAAGTGCCGGTCATCCTGCACTTTCCGAAAGACAGGCACACTTGTCTTCTGTCTTCTATTATATTTCCACCCCAATGCTAATGAAGAAAAGTGACGCCGATCGAACGGGAAAAAGGGGGCAGTTTATTTGATTTGCCAAGACAAGTCCTCGTCACAAAACAGTCAATGAATGACTAGATAGAAATGAAGATAAATTGAAAATGACTGGTTTTCTTTAAGGAATCACTAATTGAATTTCCGGACTAAAAGTGGGTGGCCTAAGATACTGTTTCTTCCTTTTGTGGTTTACTCGAGAATTTGCAATATTTTAATAATCACGGCTTAGTCATTATCGGTAATTATAAGTTTTGCTTTAATGCTACTAACATGAAATTAAAACACAGAGTTCACATATTTATTGGAATTTTTTATCTTTCATTGCGAATTGGAAAAATATATACTTATGGTAAAGAAATTTCATCGATTTACTCTATCATGTCGATCTGAAATGGTTCCTGAAAAAGATTTAATTAATTAATTAAAATATACTGTGTGTTGTCCAAGTAAAAAAATGCGCGCGAGACAGTTTATGTTGATCTATTTACGGCTAGGAAAAGACTAAAGGATACAATTATTTATTAAGCGAAGTTTCGCGCGATCAAAAATTGAAAATGTATAATTACCACATTCCACGCCAGAAATACTTTTAAAAAAATGCGGGTCCATTGTAGGCAGACATAAAATGCCATAAACACGGTTGATGTCGATGCAATTATATCAAATATTTATTTGAAACCTTTATTCAAATTCGTTATGTAGAACCAAAAAAAATTAAATACATCCAGAACTTTCTACTAAAGTTGCTTTAGCATTTAAATATCAAAAGTATCGATATCTAACCTTAATTTTAGTCACATAATTCAAGGAATAATGTAATTTGAGAAATATAATTTTCATTTTTGATTTTATTAGCCCGTATGGAAATCTTTATTCTTATTTGAAAAGGACTTTGCACTCTCACAACGTTATTACGTGATTTGTTTAGTCAGAAATTAGCTGACAACTCATATTAACTTTCATACAACTAACAACAAATCCCTTCTCGAAAGTGTCCAGACTTATTTTTATTTATTTATTTATTTATTTAT
>JXOV01002151.1:230-21384 GCA_001014945.1 Clogmia albipunctata
TTGTTGTGTCCAGTGCCAGTATAATTTGAAATTTTAAAATCGTTGTTGTTATTGTTTTGTTTGGAGAGATTGGAGAGAATTGACAGAAGGAATAAACGTGATTGTAGAGTAAAGTTATAAATTGTGTTTTAAGTTATTTAAATTGACTATTGTGGTTAAAAACCAGTACGTTGGGCTGGGAAAGTCAGCCCGGTACAGGTATAAGGTTTTTCAATATTATTTAAAAATTTTAATTTAATATTTGGAATTTAAATACAAAGGAAGTTCACCATTGATTCCCGAGTTTTTAACTTCTAAAATGGGATATGAGGCTATTTTCCTTTAAAAATTATTTTTTTTTAAAAAAAAAATATGTAATTGATCTTTTATAACAAAATCTAAAATGAAATAGCGAAAAGCATTAATTAGTATGAGTTTACAACTGACTATGTATTTATTATCCTCAAATTTAGTTGTTGTATTACATTTTGTTATTTTTTTAAAGTTGTCGTTAACTGTTCGAATTCAAATAAGAATAATTTGTTACTATACTTTACAACTTGGTCATATGGCAAATGCCTTTTTTATAGGGGCATGAAACATTTGCTTGCTTTAATTTACACTTAAGCAGATTTATCATTGTTATCTGCATAATGTGCACAAAATCACATAAAACTATCCAATTTATGTACAGATCGCTGTTTGAATAGTAAAAATTTAAATTTTGAATTCAGGCCACAGAGTCAACGATTTAAATATAAAGAAATGGTTAAAAAATTCTTTACCCACACATGAAAATCTGTCACAAAGGGCTCTCATAATCATTGAGATTAAAAAAAAAATAGTCATGTACACTTTTGTAATAAAATTTATTTTTTTAACAAAGAAATTGTTCGGAATTCCAGCTTCAGACGATATTGTTATAGTAAAACTAAATCCTAATTTTATGTTTAATCAAAAAGTATCATAATTATCATAAGTTTTCTAATAAATAAATTTACACAAACATTTACAATACAGAATATGGTTTAAAATTTTAGATTTTTATATAAGACCGTCTTAATATTTGTAAAATATTAAAAATCCTGTCAAGTGTTGAGATAAAAATAATGTTTTGAAAAACGCATAACATAATGCCTTAATCATCTCAAGAAAGGATCTCCGTCAAGGCCGATTTATGATGAAAGCCGAGATTAATTGAAGTGTTTAAGAAAATCCCTTAAATTTGGATTAATTAAATAAAATGTAAAAGACCACGGTAAAAAGGAACAGAAACAATTTCTCAATTATCCATCCCAAGGTTATTTTTTGCCAACAATTTTCTATTCTTGTTGTGGAATCCTTGCTCATAATGATATTATTAGAAAGTTAAACGAGAACACTGAAGTAAAGTAATAAAGTATAATTTTATAACATTAATAATACCTAATATTGTGAAATTTCATTTAAATATAATATATTGAAATTTCCAATAAAAATAAATATTAATAACAAAAACAACCCTTAAAATAATCCTCAAATTGATTCCCAATATCAAAGAGAACATTTTGTGTACAGCGATAAAATCGTATTGGGTGAAATTATTCCGAGATGGAGCGAGGGTGAAACCGATCCAGGGTAGTCATGAATCGGAACTAATGTATGTGACCGATGCCAGATTCTGTGCGTCTGAGATTGTAATCAGTGTATCTCCTGTAGTGAATATTTGTCCCAAATAGTTTTGTGCCGAAAATTTATTTGCCTTGAGATGGCGATGGGGAGAAACATCTTTGGGGGATTGCTTTTGCTAGGCCCATTAACGACAAACACAGCCAGTTACTAGGAACTACAGCATAGTATACCATATAAATTGAGTCGACTATTATTATTTTACAGAGCTCCTCGGAAAGAAGGGTGCAAAAAGAGAGCGCACACAAGAAAAGGAGAAGAAAAGAGTCGTTGGGTGGGTGGAGGAGGTGAAAAAGAGAAGACTGGCAGTTTTTGGCGAAAACAAGATTAAAAATAGAACTGTGCTGTGTGTGTTGATTTCCTTCAAAGATTCTCTCATCCGCGCGCGCGGGGTACAACAACTAAACAAACACACAAGTGGCAAACATTTGGTAGTCGCGTTGAAAGACTAGCCGAGCCGAGAGTTCAATTAATTTCCACAACTAGAAGCGACCAACCAAACCAGTAAGCATTGAGGAGGAATTAATCGCAGCCTCACCAAACGTTTATTATATTGAATTCAGTAAATTCCCAGTAAATATAATAATAGTCAAGTAAACTCGTCGACTGGATCTCTAATGAGAAGAGATTGTTTTTCATCGAGCCATTGCTGCTGAGCGTGGAGCAAAAAGAGAGGACTTTAACCCGTCGTCGTCGTCGTCTTCGTCGCTGTCGACGCCGCACTCAACAGCTCAAATCGGCCAGAAAGCTCCAATATAAACAGTGCTTCTGGTGTGTGGAGAAAAACCATCAACGACAAATGAAACACAAATATTAATAATAATAAAGGATGAAGCAGCAGAAGCGGCGGAAATAACCCACAGTCGTTCACAATTTCTTCACTACTCCTCTCCTCAATCCAGCCATTCCATACAACCACCCTTCACAGGATCCATATCCAACTCAGCACTATGGTTCAGTACCACTTAAACTTTAGTTTCGGCACAAAGTTTACTCACATATTCGAAAAAGTTTATTTTATTACCATAGTTAGATCAAGAATTGATTAATGGATTTATCTCGAGAGGTGCCACTTTTTATGATACATTTTACTTTCATTGGCAATAAAATTTGTCTGGGGTTATTGCCTTTGAAATTGGATCATCCAGTCACTCTTTTGTGGAGAATATTAATAATGCCATACTGGGGCGTCTTTTTGATTGGCAAAAGATGATCTTTTCATTAAAACTTTTCGTTTGACCAATTTGACAAGTTTTGAAACATAATTTTTTCAAACCCAAATGAGGAAATTTTCCAATTTAGACTAATAAGGATTTAAAAACTAGTTACTCCAATAAACAAATTAAAAATAACATTCAAACTATTCCTAACTTTCATTTTCAAGGGTGGATAATTATAACAATACTCTTTTAAAAAAGCTAAACCCACAATGTGACAGAAAAATTAATTGAAAAAGGACTATTAGCCTGGAAATTCCATACAAACTATGTCGCTTAATAATGAATGAGGGAATAATTCGTTCCCACGTTTGTGACACATCCCACTGTGCAAACAAGCTCACAAAACTGTATAATATATTTAAAACTATGGTCACGAGAACGAGAGAGACCGTACAAATTATGTTTTCTCAGCAAGAATATTTATATTTTTCCAGTGAAATTTGTTTTTAATTTGTACGTTATTGTTACTTCTTTTTTGCAATTTTATGCGCCGCAATGACAACGACGATGACGACGCCATCGAGGCTGAGGAAAACATCGGAATGCAGGAGTCGAGATAATTGCTTTTTTCATTTTGTCACTGGTTCAGCTGATGGTCGTGTTCAGTTCTTAATATCAAGATTTAGGATTTAAAAGATCTTTAATTTTTAATTTCAATTCCAAGCTTTTCTTTTGATGAAAAAATATAATTAAAATTTATTTGTATTTAATAGTTTATATCGTAACAACTAATACTAAGACGAATTAATAATGATATATCATTTTATGGTAAAATGTTAAATTAAAGTAAAAAGATACAATACTGCTAAACCATAAAGAGGAAACGGCAAAATTTGGCTGAAATAATATTTTTAAAGGGCACAAATACTGTTGGACAAAAAATAGTTATAAGTTAAAATTTTGGTAAAACTCAAATTTAAAGAAGATTCACTTTCTTTGTTATTCTGTTTCAACCGTATATTAAATTATTTCAATATGAAAATCAAATGAACTTTTAAGACGACATTTTGTTGTAAACAAATCTGTATAAATTGTCAATTCAAGAAATGAAACAAGTTGGTTACTAAGGTTGATTTTGAATTGGATTATGAAATTCGTATTAAATTTCCAGTCACAAAACGCATTTAAAAATATTGGACGAAAAGCAGAAAAGGTGAAATAGCGTTTTGACTGATTTGTACAAAATTTGGCATCGTTTCATCTTAATGGTTTTATACATTCATCATTTATACTCTTTGGAGTTCTTTTTTGTTTTTATAGGCTATTTAAGTGAAACATGTTTCATTCTTACTACACAAAATATGTGATATTCATCTTATTAGACTAAAAAATTATTGTCTGAAGTAGTTACTATACGTATTTGATCACTTGAAATGTCTTTTGAAATCAAAACAATGAATGGTATCTGGCTGATGACGTTTCACTACTAATACCACCACATATCCATACAACCTTAATTAGCGTTGAATAAAACATAATTTTTTAAAATATTTTTATTGTTGTTTACTGATTTTTATGATATTCAAATATATATTATTATGACATTTCCTATATTTTATACTCGTGTATTGTCTTAAAAATAATTTATTGCGGATATTATAAAAAATTTTGTTATACCTCTTTCTAAATCTTTCTATTTACTAAATTATTTATATTCATAAAATAATTAATTTCATTAAACTTATATGTTTCTAGTTAACCTATTTCAAAAAAAACATCAAAATAAGATATTCATTAAATTGCAGACATTTTAACACCAATAATAGTTTACATTTCGATAATATTAATATCTCATTAATCCTTACCGGTCTGGGTCTAACCAATTGGATTTACAAAATCAAAAATAAATAATATTTTGATCAGGATCTCAATCCAACCATGTTTTCTACCAAATATATTAATCTTCATTTATTACAGCATATTGAGAAAAGAGGAATGATTTGCAAAAAAAATATATAATTGGAATTACGGAGTCCGTATTGAAATTTTCCAGAAATAAATTTTGTTGAATTACTCAAATCAAAGTTAAACAACTAATAAAATATTTTGGCCTAAAATTTATCAAAAGGTATATTTGTATTCAACATCAACTAAAATCATTGGACTGAAAATTTCTAAAAAATTTAAAACCAGACATAGTAGAGGCTTTGCAGGCTTAATTCAATTAGCAAATCATTCAATTTCAGTTCTTAATAATGAAAAACTGTAAATGGCAACTCCACACGCCAATCGTTGTTTTAATTGAGATTCTAAGCAGTTTATATAAATTTAATGCACAATAATTGCATGTATTCGCGATGTCCTAAATAATAAATGGCCTTGTTAAATTTGCACTTTTCCGGCTCAATAATTAATCGGTTTTGAGGCTGGCAAAACGGCTTCGCAGGCATTAATTTATAAATGGAAATTGATTTTACGTTCAATATTTCCCATAACATCATATAAAATTGGGCGAGAGCACCCCCACTCATAAATTGCAAATTAAATGTCCATTTTAATTGCAATAATTAGTGACCGCTTAAAATCGACTATCAATATCTCGGGCAGCAGTATATATTTCCACAGAGCCAAAAGTAACAACGGGAAAAATTGCCAATAAATTGTCATTTTTTACACGGCCATCAAATATGTGATGGAAATCAAATTGTCAGGCTATAAAATTTGCACCGTGTCTCTCGCTCCTTCGCAAATTAGGTTTTATGACCAGCACACATTTATTTTATATATATATGGGACGAAAGATGAAATGAAATCAAATCCAATTTAGAGAAGGCGAGATCGAGAGGAGAGAACGGAAAGACTTACCTCTAGAACGGAAAATCGCTGTTCATATCCGAGGCTCCGACCTTTCACACCATCCACTGAAGTCAGTAGCGCAGGCCAGTCGTAGCCCGTATTGTGCACGTCACTTTTGATTTACAAGAAAGACGAAAGAAATTCGCAAATTAATTCACAACTCTCTAAATTCAAGCAAAAATACAACAACAAAAACGACTGTAAATTGAAGACAATAAAACACTTTTGAGAAATTCACCCCGATTTGACTTTAGACTTTTATTGGAAAAATGGGAATTTGCAAGGAGGCAGAAATAATGCGCGTCGGCTTCCACACACAAACACACTGATATGCTCACACACACATCCACTTTTGCAATAATATTCCGATATGGTGAGAAGAAAGACAAACTTCTCAATTACATCAGCAGAGGAGAAAACTCTTAAATTCGAACAGCATTGGGCGGTTTCGATTTCACATTATTTACATTTTGGGAGATGCCTTTTACATTTTCCTCGCGAAAACTATTCCAAAGTGGCACCAGAAAATCGACAAAATTGTTGTTTTTGCACTGGCTGGCTGGACTCCTTCTTCTTTAGCCATTATTAAATTCCTTGGCTAGCATTTTCCTCCTCTTTTCCATTTTTCCCTCCCTTCCCTCTGCCAAATTCTCCACTTTTCTTTCCTTTATAATTCTCCCCGTTTAATTTACTTACTTTATGAGGAAATTGCGATAAAGCACTATATTATTTATACACAAATTATATACAGTGGAGCACGGCACGGCACTGGATCGAAGTAGGCGATGGGGCAATTAAAATTGCACGATGGCACTGCAAATAATCGCCTCTGCCCGCTTTTCTGCACGGAAACTATCCAATTCGTTGCACAAATTCCACACACTGGTGACCATCAGATCCTCGGCCCAGGCACCAAGAGTCTGACAGGGAATCCGGACTGTGGCAAAACTGGAACTGAAAAAATCTGGCAAATTTTCCCGACGGCCAAGGCGCGCGCGGGGCCAGTTGTTGTGCTCGCGTGAAAAGTCTCAACTGAACTGGGCTCTGCCTGCTGCTCCGTGTGGTGGCCTGGAAAACGCGAAAATTCTGGCCCTTTCGCTCTCACGAGAATTTCCACTCGACAACGACGTTTCGAAAACGGAAAAACTGACAGTAGAGCAGAGGCAGAGGCGACTTGGATTGGAAATTCTCAGAAACGGTAAACAAACCGAGTGCTCTTGGATTTTGTTTTTTCTCTGGCCACTGGAATTGAAAGAGCAACAAACATTTGAATAATTTCGGGAGCTCGTCCAGAAAGTCGCATGCGCCAAAATTTGATTATTCCTCCGACTTCAAATTGAGAGAAATTGGGAAAAAAAGGAAAAACAATTTATCGGCAAGAGAATACATGAAAATCATGGACATTCAGTCGACCAAATGGACTATACAGCACAGAACCTTGTTTTCAGATGTCCCAACCCAACCCGAGAGATCCAACTGGGCATAAAAGTGCCAACAAATACTTTTTTAATTAAACAATTTACAATGTGCCCAAACAAAGGCAAGTTTTATGCGGGTCTCTGAATCATTATTATTATACGAAATGGATTTAATGTTATACATTGGTGCCAAACAGCTCACACAACTCATTATAATACACACAATGTTCCCATTGTGTGCCCAATTCGTATTCTGCAAAACAAATAATTCGCGTGGCGATTAGCCGTTAAACGGGTCGTCCATCATCACCCTACAACGGCATCGACGTAAGTAGGCTGCGTATTTTGACCGGTTTACTTTTTGCCCGGTTCTGAAGCGGTAATTAATTTAAAACACATTAAAAGAAACCCTTTCCGGGTTGTGTTCCTCTTCCGGAATGACTCTTCACTTTTTTGTTCTTTGAAAGTGGCAGGATTTGGATTTTTATGTAAAATTTAAAGAGGAATTTTGGAAAATTAAAGTAAATAATTTAATTTATAAATATTCATCAATAAAAGTTCATTAAATTTGCAATATCTTTTTATCAATTGCTAAAAAACTTACTAAAATTTACAATGATAACTAAAACAAATTTAGAATTTGTTATTTAAAATGTAACTTTGATAATACGGCGTAATATTCTAAGAAAACCTGTGATTTTCTCAATTTGACGAATTTCAACCATTAGTTTTCCCTAATGTTGTATAAAATTCTATGAACCGTAAACAAAGCACTCGGCTCTTTATTATTAACCAGGCGTCTCCGTTTCAGAATTGCGTTTCTTTTGTGATCACAGACGAAAACATAAGCCTTTTGTTGCCTTCGCGTGTTTTGTTTTTTTTTCGAACATTATTGGTCACTTAATTTGGCCATTTTTTATCGTCTAGTACGAAATATCATAAAAATAATAATGATGGATTTGAATTAAATATCAGAAATTAAAGTGAACAAAATTAATGAACCATTAAATTAAAATTCGACAAGTAGGCATTGTCAAATAATTATCATAAAAAATATTTGTTTTATTTTTTATTACCTAATGACTACATCCATCTTACATTATTTTCCTTACCTTCATTTATGAACGATTCCAATTAAAACTTAGCTCCCTATTTCAAGTACAACTGCCTTTATTTTGTTATAATTATGACTTTGTTAAGTAAATAATTAAGTCACTTGGAAACACGAATTCACTCACACATACGTATGTAATAACTGTTTAATAATAATTTCTCTCGATTGTTGTTAATCATTTCACAATAAAATGGTTTTAATTATGTAAATACTAAATGATATAAGGAGGTACCGAGGAGTAAAATCGTTTTCCGACACATGTGTTTATATCACTTTAAGTAATTCATCGCAGTAGTCTTTGTCTTTCTTTTCTAATACCATATCATGTGAAGTTTTCCTAGTGTGTGTGTGATTGTGTGTCGAGAATAATGGCTGGTAATTAGGACCTGATTTATCCATCATTTCATTTTAGCAACACAATTAATTTTCAGTTTGGTAGTATTTCCCTATTTTTTTTGTCTTGTTTGGGGTGGAAGAGTTCGGGGTTCAATTAATTATTTATAATGAAATCATTTAGATCGCAATACAATATTTGCACACACATAAACAATATATTGCTGAGAGATGATATTTTACGCACACATGCTTTTAAACACATTAATAAATATTATTTAGTCTCTTCTGTTTAATTGTTACAATTTGTATCCAGCAAATTTAGAATGTAAACAACGGAGAAATGAACAACTTGGCTGTGGCTTTAACCCTATATTGCCTAGGCGGTCCAATAGGAACGACATCTGAGAGAGATAATATGCTATATTGTAGATTCAACGAATTTTAAACCATTTTCAAAG
Source organism: Clogmia albipunctata (assembly GCA_001014945.1). Taxonomy (NCBI): domain Eukaryota; kingdom Metazoa; phylum Arthropoda; class Insecta; order Diptera; family Psychodidae; genus Clogmia; species Clogmia albipunctata. The sequence goes on from JXOV01002151.1 coordinate 9,220, forward strand.
ATTTATTTTAAAACAACTACTTGGATAAAAAAATTTTATGATGTTTTCAATAAATTTCTTAAAAATTTGGTCAATGGACATTAACAAAAATTAAAATTATGTTATTTTTAAAAGGTTTTAAGCAAATACCATACAATTTTTTAGAGAATACAAAATTATTCAAGCTAATTATCTGCTTAAACTACAAAGTCTTCATAAAAATTCAACAGAAACAAGATTAAAAATTGCAAAAAATGTTTTTGAAAGTGCAATTGTATAGGAAAATTAAAATATTTTAAATATTTCAAAGGTTGGACAATCTTATAGAAATCATATATAAAACCAAAATATTGAATTCTCTAAAATCCGAACAGGTCTTTAGGCACAGTAGCTTTAAAAACTGAAAAAAATCCTTTTTGTTTTTTCTTCTAATTCGAACTTAAAAGAGTTAATTTATTCTGTAGGTATTTCAATACAAAAACGACATTATAGGGTTAAAGAAAAAACACAGCCAATTTGTTGATTCCACAACAAGGAGGATAATGATCGAAGACGGCGTTTTTCAAACTCTTTTTGTTTTTGTTTTTTCCCGCACATTTCTATGTAGTTTTGTTTTTTGGGTATGTGTGGATTGGGCAATTAAACGCGAAATAAATAACTCTTCAACCGGAATAATGCAGAGTTTTCTCTGTTCTTGCACATACAGAACCATCATCACGAAAACTGGGGCTTAATGAACAACAATTTAGAACACTTGAAATGAATTACAGCTAGATTCAAGAAGAAGAAGAAGGGGCTTCACTTCAGTTCACTTTACGTGCAAAGCTGTTGTTTTTTTCTTGTTGTTGCTGTTATTTTTGTTTATCGAATTTCCTGGGCCTCCTTGGAATCACGTTTCACTGTTCAGATGCAGGCCTTGTGTCGTCACATGTTAAACGACGACTGGCTGGATGGTTGCTGCTGTTGCTGCTGATGCGAAACACTCAACCCATTCAGGCCCGTTGCACTCGACGGAGCACTCCTCTTGGGACTGTCCCTGTTCGCAGTCCCCGTGTTCCAAGGCAGAGGTGTCCGGTTTCGCCACTGGATCAATTCGTGAACTTCAGCCTGTAAAGTAATAAAACGACAAATTTTTTATAGAAAATTATTTTCATTAAATTCGCATTTTTCCAGTTACAATTTTTAGCTTATGGTTGATTGTTTTATAATATTATTTTTTTTTTTTGTCATAACCAAAATCAAATAATTGTAGAGTAATTTTTTTTGATACCCTGCTAAAACATTGCCATGAAGAAGAAAAAAGACAAAATTTCATACAAAATCAGTCAAAACCCCTTATCACCATTTCTTTTTCGTCCATTATTTTTAAATGTGTTTGTGACTACAAATTTCATACGAATTTCATAGTCCAATTCAAAATCAATCTTAGTAACCAACTTGCTTCATAAATAGAATTGACAATTTGTATAAATTTATTACAATAAAATGTCGTCTTAAAAGGACATTTGATTTTCAAATTAAAATTTTATCCCAAAAAACAATTGAACCAGAATGCTGAAGATATGTTCTCAATAAAATAAAGACATTTATCAGTTTTTCCATTAAACCTTCTTTAAGTTTCAGTTTTACAAAGATTTTAATTTAAAACTATTGATTTGTGTAAAAGTATTTGTGCGGTATAAAATTATAATTCCAGCCAAAAATTTCTGGGTTCTTGTTATGGCTGTGCTTTACAATGTTCTCTGTCCTTCAATTTTTAGATATGAACGAAAGTCAATATTTAAAAAGTTGTCTTTTGTAATTATATATCTGAAGTGGCTAAAATAAATTCAGTACGTAAAATTCATAATCATTTTTCTATTATGAATAAGCAACTGAACATGCCAGTGTGTAGAGAGATTCTAGCACAAGGTAATTTTTTTACTAAATTTGGTTGTAATTGATTTTATTATTTACTTCTGTGTTTGTATTTTGTTTGTATTCCACAGTACATTTTGAAGAAAAATAATGATGCAGCTTGAGTGATGAGGAAGACACTCCCGAATATACGCTGACTCAATGTCGGAGGTTTAACGCAGAGAGCGAAGCTATGTACGTTAGGTGTAGTCGAGCCTTAAAATTTGACCGACCTGTCCAGCCCACAGAATTCCGTTCATGTTTTAATAAAATGAGTATAGCATATTAGGGGAATTTGTTGTTTACTCATTTATCTTAGATTGTTGTTCTATCTCTATAACCATCTGGGCCATTAATTTCTAAATTTGATTTTCTGCTAGGGTTTTTTTTATTTAATACCTTTTTTCTAATACAAAACTCGATTGAAAAAAAAACTATTTTGTTCAATTTCGTATTGAAAAGCAACATTCTCTTAACGCAAATTAGTTCTGTAGCGATTTACTTTTCTGTACGGATAGCTTAAATAATTCCAAATTTGCACGCAAATTGTCACCAATTTAATGAAATTATATTTTGTTGTCATTGAATATTTTAATTTGAAAATTTCGTTTTTATTAGTAATTATCGATTAGCTGATATTTTTTTCAGAATTACACAAAATAACGTTCGATGCACATGTGAAATCGGTTATTACAGCACTCATTTACCGATTTTAAATCGCTGCGCTCTTCAAATTAATGGTAAATTCGTGCTGTTTTTTTCCATCCTTTTCATCCCAACAAGGGGACATAGGACACTTTCAAAGCAAGCTCTGCCTGTGTTTCGTTAATCAGTGTCAATTTGAATGAGTGATTAGCTCATTGCCAATTGCCCAATATTATTTCATATCGAAAACTGGTTTTTGTGTACTATTTTTCTATGAGATGGTTCGTACCATTCCCTTCCACAATTAACACAATTCATTCAATGGATATTGAAACTCTATAGGATAGGAAAGTTTGAAATAGGATACTAGGAATTTCTTCAAATATAGAATTGTAAACGAATTAATAAAGAAAAGAAAAGAAGGTTATTAGGAAAGCGTAGCCTGTAAATTATAATCGGGATTTGAACCCGATATCTCCTGGGAATAGGTCAAGCGCGCTTCCAACTCGGCCACAGAGGCTGTAATAACCTTTATTTCACCACTTGAATCGAAATATACTATTTAAAAATTCTTTTTAGCATCCAATTATTTATACGTACACTGCGTTTCATTCTTTTACGACAGGGGTCTTCGATTAAATTGTAATTAATATCTCGGAATGTATCAATCTGATCTTAATTTATTTGGTGTGGATTAAATGCGTCAAGCCGTTTGTTAGCTGCATCGCGTAATAGATTAAAATCTGCTATATCAGAAAATAATACTCGTAACTATGACTTTATTTGCTATCCTATTGTGCCCATATTATCAACTACCATGTAAAATAATTTTTTTTTTTTTAAAATTGGTTTGTGTCATTTGAATCTGTGAAAATCTAATAATAATAAAACGATCGCACAAATGTGCATCTCAGGGTTATTGAGAACGAAGGGGAAGTTTGGTTATTACGTTTCTCGCCTTCTTATTGGATCCCAAATTTTTCTTATCTTCAAAAGTCAGCGGGCATAACGGTACTTGCTGATACCGTTTTAAAGCGTCATTGCGCCGTTAATAATTGCTCTATTTTATGTTTGTAAAGTGCAAAAAATGGCCAGTAATAAAGATTCCATAGACATGAAATTTCATTATCTAATCATAACAGTTAATTGGGAAACTGTATGTTAAAAACACACGCGTTATTGACGACGAGTTCAGCTGGTCCGAGGATTTTTTCATCATTTTTGTTCAGCATCGTTAAAAACTGTAATCTGACTTTTTTTTATATAGAAATGCTTTAATAACAAACAAATAGAACATCACGCAATCAAAAGCGATTTGCTACAAGTTGTAAAATTTTATTAAGTAGTTTGCCGATGAGAAAGCAACATATCAAGGGATAGAGACATAATAAAAAGAATCAATTGCCAGGGCGTTTAAGTCTATCATCAGAATTTTAATAAAATAATAGCACCCTTGTATTATTAAAAATTGAAATCATGATTAGCCTATCTACTATTTAGTATTCCGAAAGAATTTTTAAGTAGTTTCAAGTTAATTCATAAAATTGACACTTACTTTAATTAAAATATTCCAAACTTTTGAATTGGATAATAGTTAAATACATTCAGAATGCTTTTTAAACAACTAAAATGTAAATCATGTTTAAAATAAATCTCCCTTCCAATTCCTGTAAAGAACATGGAGAGTCTCAACCTCAACCAACGGGTTTCAGAATTTTCATGACTATTTGTGTTGAGTGTATTAGTCAAGTAATAACACCTAGACCAGTTGAAAAGGGACCCAGTCAATCCTACCCGCCCAGAGATCGAACCTATGGCCTCCGAGGAGGCAGTCAAGTGCGTTATCCCATCGGCTATTAGACGGAAAATATGATTGTAATATAAGAATATTTTGAATTTATATATTAAACTGTAAAAATTATCATTGTGTTTCAAATTAATTAATGAATTTTGTCCTATAATGAACAACTTAGTATTTAAAGAAGAATTCTTTTATGATTTTTTTTTGTTAATCCTAAAATTGGTGAAGGTATAGAATTAACTTACTTGAATATTTGGAGCCAACTCGCGGAAAATCTCCATGTTAATAATATGGACGTGGTTAGAAATGAAGGAAAGACAGCTAGACTTTAGAATTGTCGCATTGAACCTATCTGCGATGCTGAGCAGGAAAATTACGCATTCTTCATCGATTTGAGTTCGAAGGATCTGCTCACAAATATCCTGAAAATTGAAAATGAATTATTGTTTTAATTAAAGATTTATCATAAAAACATACCTTCAGCTCATCAATAGAGTAACGATCAGCGAGCAGCATTAGTTCACAAATCTGTTCAGCTCCCACAGTTTTATCAATCGGAGCTCCATACAAATAAAGAAGGAATCTTCTGAAGATCATCGGAGAAGTGTCATGGATTACGATTTTCCTATCAATGTCCTCCTTCATTCCCGATAGCAAAGCCTTCCTGAACCACTCACACCTCGTTGCCACGATTGCTCGATGAGCACGAAAAATATGCACGTTTGGCGTTGCAAATATTCCAGATCTGTTGGAATGCTTGGAGTAGTTGGTCGCTGGAGAGATCACCTCAAACTCCATGTCCGACATTTCGCCAGAGTGCAACAATCGAAGGGCATTTTTCGACAATTGGCTGAGCAAAATGTTGGGAGATTCGCACAAATGGCGGACGAGGTTCAATTTAATATTTTTGTAATCCACACCGTAGTCCAGGTCCTCAGCGCTAAAAGACCCCGAGTTGTTGTTGTCTATCTTATCATCAATCAGACCAAGGCGACAGAGAATCCGCATAAACTCGTCCCGTTGCACAAAATCACAAATTCGCAATATGATACTTTGAAAGGCAGTTTTGTGTTCTATCAGTTTTGATATTATGCCGTTCTGAAATTGGGGAAAGCAATTATATATTAAAGAATATCAACAAAGAACAAAAAAAGTGTTTTATTATGAGGCTTTTTAAAACAATTATGTTGTTGCTTTGAAGCTCTTTTTCTTTTTTTTATTATAGACAACACCACTTCAAATTATTATCTAAATATTAAAGTATGTATCACATGTATGTAGTATGTAATCAATAGCAGTTTATGAAAAAGTTGTTCTTCATTTACTGTTTGGTAGAAAGAAAATGAAGTTGAACAAAATACTGAAAAATTCATTGAATTTTGTATAAAACACGGTCGATTGGCATTATTAAAAACTCAGACCTTCTCTAAAACACTCGCTACGCCCAAGACTTTAAGAAACTCTTGTGTATAATAATGCCTTATCTTATCGACCTTACCGACTTGTATAGATAACTACTAAAATTAAAAAGACTTAATTTAAGGATAGACTCTTTAAAAGTAAAATAAGTTTCAAAAAATATAACAAAAACGACAATTTTACCTCTAAAATCGAAATAAAATGGTTTAACTTACAATTTGTCCAGTTGCTAATTTAAAACAAAATTTAAACTCTTTCCATCCCACAGTCGAGTCAAAATTATTCTCCAAACTGGCCAACCGCCTAATGTAGCTGGGCAGCTCTAGAAGTAAATAGTCTAAGTTCCTCCTGATCGTAGTCTCCTTACTGTGTGCAGTCATGTCCATAAATGTTTGTCTAGAATTAAAATCAGAAGGGGTTTAATAGAAATGCTTTTTCAAATTTGGAAAATTTTAATTTGTTTTTAACAAAATACGATATATTATTTCACATAATACTTCATATTACATATCCATTAAAATAATAAACACATTAGAGTAATTACGTATTGATTAATCTTCACGTGGAAATGCTAAGAGTCGTTACGAAGAAAAAATATTATGATATTTTACTGTTGAAACCACGATTCCTTTCTGTGTTCTCGGTATCCATTTTACAATAGCGAAAATCCGATTTTCGCACATTACTAGTGTTTCTCTCATAAGCTTTATCATTTATCATTTACAAGTGACGATTAGAATGCCAATGAAATAAGTATAAATTATCAAAATGAAATACGGATACTTTTAGGATTGATTCAATTTTGCGGCTCTAGATCATTATGGCTTTTTCCATTACATACCAGAGAAATCCCTTTGTGTAAACGAGAATAAATCTCAGACTAGTGTTTAGTTTATTATAAAATTAGTTTTAAATGGATTTTCTATTTCACGGAAATTCAATTATTTCAGGTTATGGGCCCAGGAAACATGAAATAACTAGTGTAGAAAATTTTGCATTGTGATAAATTAGTGAGTAATAATATATAATTTAAAAAAACAGATACTTTAAGCAAGACATATCTTACCTGTTTTGTTCAATTACTTCATAGGCAGTTCTAATTCGGCCATAGATGTCTCTAATTTTCCGTACTTCGTAGAGAAACCCACCAAAGGCCTTTTCACTATCAGTCTCACAGTATTTCCTTTGATATGCTGCTGCATTTCCGCTACCAGTTCTGTAATGCTTCACATCCACAGTCTCGGGGTCCTTTTGATCCTTGCCTCCCTTCTGCACCTTCATGTTCTCATAGATGTTCTTCAGAGACACTTTCACGTCGAATACAATCTGCTTGACCTGGTCCAGACTGCTCTCGATCACAGGCACCAAATACGACGCCAATTGGCTCTTCTCGCTCGCATCCAGTCCCACCAAAATGTCGTTTATGTTCCTCATCAGTTGGTGGATTTGGGCCAGAAAGATCGGCATTCGAGACCGACTGAATTTTATAATTTCGTGGCGCTGGAATCGATTCAGGCAAATGTTCTCCCGCAGGAAAATATTGCAAAACTCTAAAATCTTCCCAAAGCCGACAGTCAGGTCTCGAAATGCCTCCACAAACTCCGAGCAAAGCGCTTCAGGACTGTAGTTTACTTTCCCAGGACTCAGTTTCCGGATAACGTAGTCCAACTTGGCGTGAATAGCCATCATCAGGTCAATTATAACTGTGAATAGAAATCGTGTTTAATATATTAATTAAACTTTTAAGGTGTAAAATCAGTTATTATTGTAACAAGGAAACTATTGTAAAATTCGAGCCGAAAGGCGAGTCATTCAACTTACATTTCTTCAGTCGTAGATATTTAAGGTACTTTTTGCAGGGTTGGGTCATCTTGTTTAGGGGTGGCATTTGCTCGCTGAACTGGATCAGCTTTTCGCAGGTGTCTTCGTTCAGATTGGGAGGAAGGCTTTCCGCATAGAGCCAGTGCGTGATGGGCGTGAGGAGAGAGTTGGGCAGGTTGTAGAGGATGGAGATGGGCGTCAACGGGGACGTGGGAGGTGTGTCAAGGCTGGTTGGAGTGTCGCAACGGAATCGGGGGGAGAGTGGGGGACAGCGGAAGGCAGCAAAGTCTGCGGTAGGGGTGAGAGGGGGAGGAGGGGACATGAAGTTGAAGACCTCCTTGCGGTGGTTGCCGAAGCGCAGATCCGAGTCCGAGGAGGAGTTGGGCGCGTGCTGGCTGATGGGCGGCGACAGGGAATTCGCCCCGCTGCTGGTGAGGCAGTTGAACGACCCCGTGTGACACTTCTTTGACAGGCACCCGCCCGACTGCGGGGGAGGCGGCAAGAGAAAGTGATTTGTCGTCGGGCACACCACCCCCATCCCTGTCGTGCCCTGGTCGGAGCTCCCGACGGTACCACCTTGGGAATCACAGGTGACGCTCTTGAAATTCATGCTACAGTCAAAACCGTTCAGCCGCAAGATCACAGAATGAACTTCGAACTGAAAATATGGAATAAATTGTTGTAATTAATTAATAGTTATTTATGAAAAAATCTATGTTATCTATGTATCTTTGTTATTATGAGATTTTTTTTTTAAAATTTACGAAAAATAAAAAAAAAAACGAATTCACACATGACAGCTATTTTTGCAATTCTACTACTAAATATGTTGCAAATCGCAGTTAAAAATAGTCAATTCGTAATTTATAGCTACTTTTATTTGAAGTAGAAATTCATAGTCACCTTAATTGGAATTTTTCTTCTGTTTTGACAGTCACATTATCCTAATTGAATGTAGTAATTCAGAATAATATTTGTTCATTGAAAAAGTCTGTTTGTCAAAACATCTCACAAATAAATTGGACTAAATAAACTGAAAAATTCAATATAATTGACTCAAATGTATAAATACTCGTATACTTTAAGTAACCTAAGCAAATCTTAGCTCATTTTAACCCATTTCAGTTATAATATTTTGGATTATGTGAAATTTGGCTAATCTTTCGTCTTTCTAAACAGTGACAGATTTTTTTACTCGTTTTGTGAAATTGAATTTCACGTACTGAGACCGACGAAAAATTAGTACTTCACATACGGAATTACAACAAAAAATTTTAATTTATATACCACATAAGGGTTTAATTTTGTATTGAGAATACGGAAACCCCTAAGAATGTTTAATTAATAAAATAGTTATTTGTGCTACATGAATGCAAAGACAGTTGTTTTGTTATACGAAACGGAGTTAAATTGCAATAATTTTGAATGGTGGGTGAAATTAACGTTAAAATATCATTATTTGTTTTTGTGCAATTATAAAAATGGCAATGAAATGTTAATCAATTATAAGCAAAACTTATTGACACCAACGCTAATTAACAATAAGGTTGTAGTAATCTGTTGTGGTAGTAGTAGTGAAACGTCATCAGCCGGCAGTGAACCATTGTTTTGATTTTACATTTTACTCATAATTTTCATGAAAAAGTCTTCTTGACATGTGGCTGAAATATGCCATATTTTACAAGAATTAGACACCAATTTCACTTAATAAGAGGACTGGCCACATGTATATTGTTAATGTTATCTAGATTCTATATTGTACCAAATTTAGCACAATTTCTTAAAAACACTTTTTTTACCAAAATGTGTTCGAGAAGTTGTGAACGTATTTCCGCATTTCTTCGAAAAATAATGGATATTCAGCACATTAGAACCAAACAGCGTAGTCATAGGTTGTTATTGCACATGTTTAGTCATTTTTATAGTCTTTTGTTGTGAAATAATCACTAATTTACTTGAAAGATTCAGTTCATGCCAAATCAAAACAAAGAATGACCAACGGTTCGTGACATCACAAGCTCAACAGTGTAAAATCTGTTCAACTTAGTCAGGTTGAGCGGCTTTGATTAACACCAGATTTTTTACTAAACCTAAAACAGGGTAGACCAGAAAAAAGTTTCATTTTGATTATATCAAAAATCGAGTATTAAAAGATACCAATGTCTGATTATTTCATTGTAAAAAAATATGGTAAGTTTTTTTTTATAAAATCAACAATGTCAGCTATATGGTGCCCAGGCTAACGCTTATAAAACATTATTCTATTTATGAACATTTAAAAATCAATCCAAGCATTTGATCGCCTGTCAATTTAAAAAGAAAAAAACAAGATATTAAATCACAAATCTGAGGCGAAATAATACTCGATTTTTGATAATTTAAAAATGCAACTTTAACTGGCCCACCCTGTACATGAGACATAAAAAAATTATATTTATAGTAAAATTGCTCTCAAATATTGTTATTAAAGTATGTAATTAAAACAAATAATATGATATCTATTACACCAGTGAAATAATTAACCACAAAGAAAATGTATGCATTAGTAATTATATTTAAAAAATTATCTTTTGTACTAAACTTCATTATTTGTTGGTTTTTTGTCAATTTGAAGATAAAAAATCCAAACAATATGACAATGACCAAATAAATGACTGTATTATTGATTAGAATTCATTTATAGCCCCGATTAAATATTTGTTAGTAAATTCATATTCCTCGGTAGTATAGTGGTCAGTATCCCCGCCTGTCACGCGGGAGACCGGGGTTCGATTCCCCGCCGGGGAGGATTTTTTTTTATTTATTGTTCTCTTTTTTATATACAAATAATCAAATAAAATACAAAGAAAAAATTTAATTTTATTGTTATTCCTAAAATGGTTATGTCACGAATAGCACATTTCTCTAGAATTAGTCATTTTGACTGTAGACCACTAATTATAAGAATAACCACTCGGTTATATCACTTGATTCAAGTTTACATTTCACAGCTAATTGAATTGTCTATTTGAATGATTTAGTTTGCAATAATAATATTCTGCTTCCAGAAATAGCCTAAGTTGCAGAATGATTTTGTTCATTCTATCGCTAATGAACAGCAGGTGAATGAACACTGATTTAAAAAATGATAAAACTTATAAAACCACAACACTTTAAATAGAACAATTCGAAATAAACTTACATAAATTCCATCCGAGCTTTTGATTATCACGTCAGTAAAATAACCTTCCTGCAGGGCGCACAATAATGAAAAGGGACCAGCCTGGCCTACAGTTTCATCCTCTTTGACCCTCTTGCAGACCAGTTTGCACCAGCCTTCACAGTTCAGGGTCATCATGTCTTCCGGTGTAAAAGTGCTGGTCTGAAAATTGAAGAAAAAAAATATTTATGAAAAGAAATTTTGAAATCATGATCATGATGACAGAGTTAAGAAATATTTTGGAAATGTATGTACGATGCCTTTAAGATATAACCAAACTGGGTAGCAATGGACACAATTTCATTTAGATACGTTTAGGATAATTGTAAAATGCACAACTAGGCTACTGATTGGCTTTTATTTGAGGAAAATTCCTTCATTAAGAACCAAGCGTTTGAATTTGAGCAAGCGAGACATTCGATTTAAAGTGCGGGCCATTATTCATTTTAACATAAAGAAATAATATACAGAGATAATTTGTAAAGAATTAACCCTAATAAAAAATTTTACGCAATAAGTTCATCTATAACATAAGAATATTTTTTCCAGTTTTTGCTGATCACAAACAAAGATGCTTAATATTTTAATATTGAATACTGTCTGTGAGACTCAAAGTCAATCATGGAGAGATTGCGAGCAAATATAACCGGCCATACTAACTAGAAGGCCATTATAAGCACGTCATTATGTCCGTTTATTTTGTAATACTTTTTACATATAAACCAAACTTCGCTCTGAAATTCGTCATATTAGAAATAGAAAAAAAAATTCAAACGAAATATTTTAATTTGAATTTTAAGTTATTAGATCAAAATATCCGAAAAAATTAATAAATTGGTTTATTTTTTACAGTTTATATTCAATTTTGAGTTTGTTTCTTAAATACAATCAAAATGCAATGATATTTGGATAAATTTTGCAAACCTAGCCATAAATTTATTAATTTTATTGATTCATAATGAACCACAGGTAATTTATTTTGATTTAGGATTTTTTTTTTAATTTTGTGATAAATTTGGCTTAAAATGGAATCCGTGGAAGTGACAAATGCTAGGTCAAGTTAATTAATGTTTGAATTGTGAAATAATTCAATGATTATGGCGAAAATGATTATTATTGTTTTTGCACATCATGTGCGAAATAAATATATCTTTTGACTGGTCTTCGCAATGGTGGTATAAACTTTAGCTAAAAGGGTGTAAACTGTTTTTTATCGAGTGGAGCGAGTGTGAAACATTCGAGCCGAAGGCGAGTATTTCATCATTTCCGAGTTAAAAAACAGGACTTTACACACGAGCAGGATATAAGGTTTTTGCACTCCACTCATGATTACTGAAATTTTCACAATTAATTTCATTATTTACAAGGAAAATTAAAAAATTGACATGTTCCACAAATGTTTCAA
>JXOV01002153.1:0-28017 GCA_001014945.1 Clogmia albipunctata
CGTTTGCCGGGTCCAGCTTGTATTTTTATAAAAATTCAAGAATTTTTAAGATTTTTGTGTTAATATATTTCAAAATGGATTTTGTTTAAAACACGGTCCGAAAGCATTATTAAACACCTAACATGGTTGTATAAATAACTATTTTGAACGACTAATAATGAGAATTTTTGTTTTCGACAAAATAGTTACATATATTTGTATTGTATTTAAAAGCATTTTTCCGAAAACATAAAAAATAAAGTTCTATCGTAAATACAACAAAGTTATACTCTTGTTTCTTTTCTTTGATTAAATTAAAATAAAGATGATCTTATATATTGTTTTTTTTCGCAATTAATTATGCGAAAGAGAAGACTGAATTCTTATATATTTTTATTTAAAATTGTTGACAATGCAAAAATACTGTCATAACTTCTCATATTAAATTGAAATTATCATTATAAATAGAACAATTTTAAAATGTTGAAGGTAACTTTTATAATTTTTTCGGGTATTTCAAGTAGTTTTAGATTTGAACATTTAGTTATAATAAAACTGTATAATTTATTGTGTGGAGAAAATATCTATCAGCCTCTACAACCAAACTTAAAAATAAAATGTAATATAAAAAAAGGCTACTATAAACAAAAATTATAAAGCCTTTATTAACTACATGTTTGAAACATTATTTAATGAATAAATATTAAATTCATTTCATTACTAATGAACTATTGGAACAAAGAATTGACAAAGTGCATTGATTTGAATAAGTTTACACAATTGATATTTAATTATTTGTTTAAGATTAACAGAAAACTGTAATTATACGTCACTTTAGATCCATATCAGCAATCAAGTTTAAAGGCTGAGTAAGTCCAAGCTAGGAATTGAATTTATAAAAAAAATTACTAAACAAATAACATCAATTCTAGAAAATTAATGAGAGTTGACACCTCGACCCGCACTCCTGACGTGCATTTTTCTTAGTACTTGGTCACCAATCATTATTTTTTATTGATTAAATTGATAAAGAGAATCGTCTAGAAAGTAAAATCTGTTGAATTGTCTATTTAGTCTAGAATTTTTTCCACACGCTAAGCAGTTCATATGCGGTCAGGGATATTACATAAATGAAGTAGCTTTTGTGTTGAAAAATGTTTATAGCTGCAATTTTCTTTCCTATTCCTCAACAAACTTATTTTTTGGATTTTTTATAAATAACAAAATTGATTCAATAATATTATTAATAGAAGAACAAATTTAAATCGTAAGAAAGTCCTCCTTTGAGGATTCTTATAGGGTGTCTGCATTGAAACTTGGTCCGAGTTCCATTGTTCTCTTGTTTGCTAAGGCCCAAAACAGGTTTTTGCGAATAATGGCATTTCCGATATAATAAATATATCAAACTGCATGTCTTTGGAAAGAGGAAATTATTGTAGATTGAATGGCATTTTTAAAATTCTTATAAAATTTGCTTTCAACAAACCATAATTATTTATATTTTAAAAAAATTGTCAACATTTTGAATTATCAATAATCAATCACTATGCTGGATTGTTCAAAAACAGGGTTAATTAATTCATATATATTATTTTTTAGTAATTAGAAGTAATTAGAAATTATAAAAGATTTTATCTATAGCAGTTTAATTTGACGACATATAGACGTTTATAGAGATAGGCAAGCTGCGATAGGCAGGACATGTTTCCAGAATGGATGAAAGCAGATTCCCCAAAAAAGCTATGAAAGCACGATAAGCAGAAAAGAGACCAGTAGGCCGACCAAGGATACGATACGTATCCTAACGAGGCAAAATAAACGAAACAACATATGGACTATTAGGACTTACCAACTGGAAGGAAGTGGCCATCAACCGTCAAATATGGAGGAATAGAATTGCACGGGCAAAGGGCCGGACCGGCCCATAAGCCTATAATGAGTAATAGTTTAATATGACTCCGCTTATAGTGACCAACCGCTTAATATGACGAATTACAATGCGATGTTTGGTACAGTCTCACTCACAGTAATTGATAGTAAAATGTCAAGCATTATTGTTACTGATTAGTGCAAATGAAATAAATATTTATTCGACGGTCCGTCGTATTGAGAATTTTGATATTGGTGATTGCCAAGAGAAATCTCGTTTTCATTTGGTAAATGATTTTTTGAGCCTATATTTATTTTCTGACAGATTAACCATTTGACCTGGTCAATTAAAATAATTGTTATTTTACTTAATTATAAATCTAGACCGATACTGCCCTAGTGTGCGGTGCTCAGTGGTGAGCCCATTAAACACTTTTTCCTTTCCATTTTAATAAGTCGTTTATCATTATATTAAAACACTAACAAATTAGTTAGGGCCAGCAATTGCTATAGGGAAAGCTAGGGCGATATACGAGGAGGGGCGTATGACTGTCCACCATACACCCGGTGATACGTTATCGTTACAATGATCTTATTCATATATTTATATATGATAAAGGGGTATAATCCCAAAGCGGGTTCTACACCCAACCTACTAAACCAAACCATACAAATAATCAATACCTTCTCGTGCTTCGAGAATGTTCTACCTATTTCTCAGTATACATTACATTTTTTAATAGTGTTTTCGATTTAATAATAAATATTATTAGAATAAAAGAAGCAAAATTGCAAAAACTGTTTAAGATAAATTACCGTAGAACTTATATTTTGTGTAACAGTAAAATAATTTAAACTTCTCTATTATAAAAACAAACATAATTGATTAAAAATATAAATATAAACATTAACCACAACACAATTATAAGTAAAAAAATAAAGTGAAAATAAAATTCCAATACAATAAAAAGCCTTAACGGTTTTAAGTTTGAAATTTTCTTTCGTTAAAAAGCTTCTGGAAAACTTAACGCGTTTACATTGATGGCTTTTGACTTATCGATTTTAAAAGTACCTTCACATAATTTCAAAACATTTCTTTTATTTACAGCAAACAATGTTTTATTCAAATATAAAAACCAAAAATTTTGGGTTTTCAAAATACAATTTTTCTAAGCAAACAAGCTTTTAACGATGTTTCGAAAATTCAAAATTTTAAATTTTTCCGCGTAACCGAAAATATTCTGATTGAGTTAAGAATGTAATTAACTTTTACAATAACCCTTACGATTAAGTTTTATTTTTGTAAATTCTTGTAAAAAACTGGATGGAAAAACACATAATTAAACACTCGTATCTATTAGAAAACTCATTTCATTCGTTTTCTAGAACTCTACTCGAGTTTAATTATGGTTCATTTTTCCCACACGTTGTTTAAATAACTATTATATAATGTCCCTTTACTTGTAACAAATCTAATTTATGCTACTATTATTGATAATTTTACTAAATAATCACTTCAATTAATATTACATATTTTTATATATTCTATTTAAAAAACATACATTTTAATAGGCATAAATTGTCTGCATAAAATACAACAACAGTTTAAATATAGTAAAAATATTTGATTAACAATTAAGATCAACCTCAATTTAAAAATATTATATTTATTTTTTTAAATAGGCAATAAGGACTGAAAAATTTCTTTTATGTATTTTGTCGTTTATCGTAAAAGATAAAATTTAATTTGTTACGTATTGTATAATATTAAAGTATATGAATTTAATAAATAGTGTAATTGAAAATCTTTTTAATGCCATTTGATGTTGCAAAATTACATGAATTGATTAATAATTAATTCGGTTTAACACATGTTTAAGAGGAGAATTTAATTTATTATTTCAATTCCAAAGTTAAAGCTAAATTCCAAAGTTAAAGCTAAATTCCAAAATACATCATACTAAGTGGACGTCATACAAAGTATACTAAAGAAAATAAGCAAGTAGTTTATACATAGGAACTGATACTAAAGAAATAGTTCAAATTGAAAATTTTTCTTAATAAGAAATATGTACATCCATATGGGTAATATTTTCATTTTTCATAAATCACTAACAGAAATGCGTGAGATTTAACTGTTTAACTATCACTAACTGTCTGTTACGTTCAAAATTAATCATAATAAAGAATGATAGTCAATTTGCTTCTTTCTTGTTGTTAATCACTATAACCGGACAAAATTTCTTAAAACTTTTGTCTAAAATTGGTAATTAAAGCGGATAATAAGTGCTTTTCTATTCCAAATTTACAACACTTTATTTTATACACTAATAAAATCAATTCGATAATAAATTATGATCTCTTTTTTAATAATTTTTATCAACTATATTTATAATTTTTTTTCTGCTTATATATTTACATGTGAATTGGGCAAACAATTTTTAAGATTACAATTATAATTAAAAATATACAATTTGACATAATTTAACAAATGTGTGCTGGTCCTTTGATGATGATGTTGGTTCTACAACCCAGGGCGGGTCTTGGCCTCCATTATTACGCGCCTCCACTCCTCTCGATTCACTGCCGCGTCTCTCCAGTTGAGGACTCCCAGCTCTCTCGTGTCGTTGTCCACACCGTCCCCCCATCTGAGACGCGGTCGTCCCAGTTTCTTCGTTCCATCGGGATTCGCTGCAAAAACCGTGCTGGTCCTTTATCGTTATTAATATGCATCGTCATTTTTTCTCAAGTTACTAAATTATTAAGCCTAAAGAACTCTTTTACGAACTGACTTTTATATATAATAGTATAACCATTCATCTGCCTTTGTGGTCTAGCGGTTAGCACCCTAAACTGCCTCCTCGAGGTGTTTCCATTTGTGTATATCAAAAACATTGCGAAATAATATTCATAGCGAATTATAAATTTGTGATTTCGCAAACAAAGAAATAAAATGGGCGGGTTGACTGGATCCGTTTACAACCGTACTAGGTGCTATTGATTGACTACTAATACACTGAAAACAATCAGTCACGTAAAGTCTAACACCCGATGGTTGAGGTTACCCCTAGTTCCGTAATGGAATGTCGTGGGAAAAATTATTATTATTATAACTATTTTTAAAGATATTTTTATTTTCTCCAGTTTGACAGTTTATACTTTACATTGTTATCTTATTGCTATGGGCTTAACTATTTACAGTCTTATCCCTATTCTACATGTCTATGTTTTTAATATCTATGTTATTTTTCCAGGTNAAAAATTATTATTATTATAACTATTTTTAAAGATATTTTTATTTTCTCCAGTTTGACAGTTTATACTTTACATTGTTATCTTATTGCTATGGGCTTAACTATTTACAGTCTTATCCCTATTCTACATGTCTATGTTTTTAATATCAATGTTATTATTCAGGTTTCCAACATGGTTGCCTGCCATTATAACTATTATGTTAACTAAAATGTTATTTTGAAGTTCTAATAAAATTAATTGTAATAAATACTACCCTTTACAAATAATAGGTATCATTTTCACTTTCAACCTTGTCGAAATATTTACAAAATACATTAAGTAAACATGTTCTTCATTGAGTTGTCTGGCTCTAGGTGCACGGTGCACCAAATTGCAAATTATACAACAGTAAAGTGCTAAACATATCATTAGATGAGCAGCAATAAAAGGAGAAAGAAAGAAAAGAGACTGCAACGGGGAGGAGAGGAAAACAGAGTGATGCATATGGCGCCAATTTGAAATTTCGTTGAAGAAATAGTTTGCTTGACTCTTTCAACTTGAGTCGCGTTCGCGAAATTGGTTGTCGCCGTCGTCGCCAATCTTTTGGCGAATCGTCCTCGCATCTGCACATCTGCAGAACAGTTTCAGAGCATTGTCTGGCGATTGTCGTCGTGTCTATGAATGCAATTAAAATAGTTACAGCTAGCTGGCTCATTACAATACACTTTTCGGGGGGAACGGCACACAGTGGTGAGGGAAAGAGGATGGATGCTGACTGGCTCTCTGTCTCTAATAGCCCCAGCTGAACCAAACCAAAGCACCCAAACGACAGACGACCGATATAAAATGGGCTAAACTCTTTTGGACACTTTTAATTGAAAACGTTGTTGTAGTTCATTTTTAATCAATAAAATTATTTTTTATATAAAAAAATTTTAGTTTTTAAACCCTATTATAACAAAAATGAACTTAGTGATTTAATTTTATGTTTTATTGAAACAATAACATTTTGCATTTTTTTTCAGTTAAAATAAAATAACTAATTTGCTGAATTTATATTTTGAAGAATTTTATACTTGGGAGAGATGCCATACTTTTGGGAAGAAGGGCTGTAAATAGTTAAATGAAAGGTGTAGTAATATGAAAAGTCATATCGTCCGCTTGTGTGGTCTAGTGGCCTCCTCGAGGTCGTGGGATCAAATCCCGGGCGGACATTTTTCAGCGCGAAAAAAGTTTACCCATTTGTGTATATCAATGACATTACGAAATAATTTTCATAGCGAATTATAATTAAGTAATGGCGTAAAAAAATAAATGGGTGGATTGACTGGATCCGTTTACAACTGGTCTAGGTTATAATAAATAATAGCATAGAATTTCCCCCAATTTGATGGGAGAGATGCCATAGCATCCAAAATATTAGCACAACCAAAAAAACAGATTATACCAAAACTTATCATAATTTCTCTTTGTTTATATAAATTATGCGATGATAGTCACACAATTTTTATCATGAAAATTCAGTAAAAAATATTAATTTTTAAATATCCCTAAAATAATTGAATTCCGTCGAAAAAGTACTGACAAGGTGTTGGGCTCCCTTTAAGAACTTTCAAACACAGAAAAAAAATTACATATTTCTTTAACACACCCTAAATTAAATGGAGTATGACGTTTCTCCTAAGTTTACCCTATAATAATATAAGAAACAACACTCATAGAAAATTTAATGAAAGGATACATGAGGTGATAAGTATGAACTTAGAATTCATATAACTATATCTTCTCAAGTTTATAAATATATTTTAAAATGTTATTTTTGTTCTATAAAATTGCAAATTGAATACATTTTTAAGAGATAGCTAACTACAATTTAATTTTAATTTAAAACATACGTGTAAAGAAAATGAAATTTTATTATCTTACCTACTGAACTGTAAGATAATAAAATTTCATTTTCACTTATCACTCGCCATGGGAGCTGAAATAGAAAGTGTGGAGATCCCAAGAGATTGAAGGGCGGAGGACGATAATTACCCATAGATGATGAAATAGGACGATGTGGGTCAAGCCTCGACTTTTATTAATCACTTAATATTAATTATAAACTTGTATTTACAATAAAAATTTACAAGAGGAAAGATGATACAGGAAGGGATAGGAAGGAAAGAAATGGATAGCAATTTGGAGTCTCACTTCTCAGGTCCTGGAAGTGTGGCTGGAAATTCTCAATAGATTTTGGAGAAATTTTGGATAGTTCTTAAGTATAGAAATAAGTTTTGACTAGAATGGCTATGGAGGTTTTTGTGTAGAACTCTTTTGGAATTCACAGATCTTATTTAAATAAAATATATCTAAATAATTATTAGAAGTGATGTACGAAAATCACTGGAAATGTGGTGGCGAGCCTCAGATCTCTCTTTCTTTATCGCTTTAGCTGGACCTATTTATATTTTATTTATAAAGTAAATAAACACAATAATATTCAATATAAAAAAGAGTGATCAAATGATGAACAAATTGAAGAAACATAAAAGAAGAAAGTATTCAATTAAAACTAGCCCTATGAGGCTGCCCGACATGACCAAATAGAACGCATTCATAGACAATTAAAGAGCAGTCAGTGCCGAAGAAGAACAGTGGCAGCGAGCAGCAGAAGCGCCTTGGCAAGTGACAATATTTCCTTCGATTGAACTGAACAGCAGCAACGATTCCTTGGCTAGACAATTTCGAAATTGATTCACTGGCTGGCGTCGTTCCCAATTCCAAGGCAGCTGGTCTCTGCTCTGACTCTTTCACTTGTAGTTTTATTACGACTATCTGCTGCCCATGGTTCTGCTTCTGCTACATTCTATTTCATAACAGATTCATTTGATATTTTAATAACTTAAACTGCCATTCGACTTTTGTGATCTTCTTTCTTTTGTTATAGTGATGACAGTTCAGATTTATTACCCGATAAAAGGAAGTACTGTAGTAAAACTAACGGAAAGGTTATTGATTTCCTTTATGTAAGGCAAAAGCTTAAGTTATTGAATTTGCAAATGAAATAAGAGTTGTACAGAATAAAATTTAAAAGATAAAGAACAACACTGTGTTCAAATCATAAAAATTCAATAGTTTCTTTTGTTTTCAAAAATATACTTCATTAATTTTTGTTTATGTATTAAACGTATCGGTAATATAACAAGACAGGTGTTTTATCAATATATGTATATATTTTGTAATATTTATTGACTTTTATTCTTTTGAACTTAAAACTATTCAATTAATCAAATCAAATCTAACAAGATCAGCAAAATACCATTACTTATAAGTTTAAGTACTTCGTTTTATATAATTTCTTTAAAAATCGAAAAAATCCAATTCTTATTCTGTTATTTAGTTGTGTTAAGCATAAATAACAGCAATAAATGTGTTTGAAATTGACAAAGTTAGAACTTTATCGGAGTGAAAACATACCGCCAAATGGTGATATTATAGAGGATCCCACAGAGGAAATTCCAGGTTTCGAACTCAAGAGACTTTGGACGACCTTAAACAGAATTCATACTGTACAGGGAAGGTGTAACTACTGTCTTTTCAAATGGGGATATAAAGATAACCCGTCGTGTACTTGTGGGGACCATACATCAAATAATCTGCTAGACTATTGAGGAATGCCCTGAATTTGACGGAGGCAAAGTATCACTTTTAATCAGAATTTTTAAAAGGTTTTTAAAAATACATTTTTCAAAGAAGCAGATATTATTTTTTGGAACTATTCTAAATTACTGCATTCCTAATCGATTTAATAATATTGTTTTTTAGAGCTTAATATAATTTCATTGTTAATGCCTCTGTGGTCGGTTGGTAGCGCGCTTGACCTATTCCCAGGAGGTGCCGATTTTGAATCCCAATCATTGTCACCAGATATCGCTTTCCCTAATAATCACTTTATCTTTTGTTTCTACTTTAGTTTACAATTCTGTATTTGAAAATTTCCTATCCAAATTCTTAATATTCCTATCTCAAACTTTCATCGTCGTGTTCCAATCCATTGAATGAACTNTTTGAATCCCAATCATTGTCACCAGATATCGCTTTCCCTAATAATCACTTTATCTTTTGTTTCTACTTTAGTTTACAATTCTGTATTTGAAAATTTCCTATCCAAATTCTTAATATTCCTATCTCAAACTTTCATCGTCGTGTTCCAATCCATTGAATGAACTGTTTAATTGTGGAAGAGAATACACCATCTCTTAGAAAAATAGTACACAAAAACCCAGTTTTCGATGTGAAACAATATTGGACAATTGGGAATAAGCTAATCACTCATTCCAATTAACAATGATTAACGAAACACAGATAAAGTTTGCTTTAAAAGTGCCC
The DNA here is from genome assembly GCA_001014945.1 of Clogmia albipunctata. Taxonomy (NCBI): domain Eukaryota; kingdom Metazoa; phylum Arthropoda; class Insecta; order Diptera; family Psychodidae; genus Clogmia; species Clogmia albipunctata. Next base: position 9,457 of record JXOV01002153.1, read on the forward strand.
TACGTCCTCTTGTTGGGATGAAAAGGAAGGAAAAAATAATAATTTCATTGTTCAATTAACAAAATCTTTTGCATACCATTTGTGAATCACCACTTCATCAAAATAGGGCAAAAAATAAAAAAAAATCAAAATTCAAATATTAATAGAAGTTACTTGATCGTTAAACTTTTAAGACATAAAATAGATTTTGAACCTATCATACAAATATAACATCTCCATATACCACCACGCCAAAATCCGTTTGGTTCTAAACAATCCTTATTAACCCATATAATAATTAAACAATTGAAGGAATATGAAGTCATCATGGCTCCGTGACTTTAAGAGAATTTATTTTGTACCCACCTTTCTTTTTTTCTTGATGTATCTAAAATGATTCCCATTTTAGTTTCGCGGTGGATGCGTCTGGTGAATCATGGAATGCGCTAATTATAAATAATTTATAAATCCGAAAATACACTTAGGTGGTGGTGTGCCTGCGGAATTAGTCATGCCTAACCTATTTAACCTGTTAATGACTGATGTGGTGTTTATATTATGACAAAAGGCGCTCTCTGGCTATCTAAATCTCTGGTGGGGCGAAAAAGAAACAGCAAACATGTAATAAACAAGGTCCGAGGATGTCAAAAGTGGCGCAAATTTATCGATGTTTTGAAGTTGGAAGTGCCCCAGAGTATCGCGTTTGACATAAATACAAGACCTGAGAGGCCAACTGTGAGTTCGAAAGCGGTTCCCGGTGTTTGGCGCGAATCGGGGTATATTAAAACAAAAAAATAATAAAGAACAAAAAGAAAAACATTTAAAAAACTCAACTCAATATGCAGGAGGGGAATTAATTTTTCATCAAAAGAATATTTCTCAGCCAAGGAAAACAAACAAATGGTCGTTTTAGAGCGGGCAGAGATTACAATAAATTAGTCCAACTATTTGTAGCTTGAGGAGAGAGAGAGAAAGAGGGAGCTGCTAAAGTGGAAACAGTTGGGGAGATTTATCGTTCTAAAAGCAGCAGAAGCAGAACAACATCATCATCATCTGTTCGAGGAGCAGGAAGAAGAAAAAAGGGGGAAAGGTGTTTGTCATCGGCTGCTTAATTAAGCGATTCAAAGGATTGTGAATGGGGTTTGAAGTAGACTACCTGAACCTTCCTAAAATAAAACACACCAAATCCTAGTAAAGTCATCTCTTCTCAGAAGCAATCCCATAAATTAACATTCCTTTATTTCCCAAACCCATTCAACAAACTGTTACCCAATAAATTTTCCCGTTCTTTTCACCTTTAATTGGAACAGGTGTATTGAGAATTTCAATCAGCATCTCCTTTTTTATCTTCTTTCTCCAGCCAACTACACGCATTTCTCATCCCAAAACAACCCAAATTTCATAACATCAGAAAATAGAGAAAAGAAAGACCAACAAATTGAATGTTTTTATATGTTTTTGAAAGGCGAATCGAAAACACAGATTACGAGCCCCTAATTTCCTGCTCCTTTTCTGTCCACATAAAGTGAAATTGGGCCAGCCAGTTACCTGCTTCAAGTCTATCGGGACCAATCATCTGACGCAACACTTATTCATATCCATGCAGGTGTGTAAAATCTCAAGTCCTGCTGAGAGAACACTTTCAGCTTCACGGTCTCGATCGGCAACGATCGCTATTAGATCATCGGAGAACAAATCCCAGAAAAATAACATTGACCGAAACAGCAGTTGATCGTTTTAATACTTTTTGTGGGTTAGATTTTTTTCCAAAATAGATTAGTTTTGAATTATAATAAAAACTTAAATTTATATAATAATTTATAGCAAGAAATGTTTACGATTGTGATGTTAATTTAACTAAAATTTATTGAAAATAAATTAAACATTTAATGATATTTGTTGTGCCAAATATTTTGTATATAATTTGTTATTTTATTTTTTGCAATTCCGTATAACAAAGTAGACTTTTCCCAAATTAAATAAAATAATATTTACATTTAAAAGTTCATTAATTTATGCTTCAATAAAAAGTGAAACTTTTTTAAATGAAACATAATAATCATCACGGCTTGAAAAACTGAATGGATACAGTCATGAAAAAAAGTACTATAGGAATGAAAAGATACAACTCCATTCACAAATACAACTTATCATTCGACTTCTTCTTATTCTAGTCTGAAGAATGAAACTTCAAAATGTTTTATTAATTGTTATATTTCTATTTTTTTAAACTACAAAAAGCACCCATAGTATCAAAGTTATGTTTCAATGTTTCCCATAAAAATATTTAATTAGTTTTAATTAGTTTTTGTGCTATTTTACAAATGAAAATTGGGAAAAATAGCATTCGTTTCTCGACGTTTAATTCAGTTTTCTCGAANATTGTTATATTTCTATTTTTTTAAACTACAAAAAGCACCCATAGTATCAAAGTTATGTTTCAATGTTTCCCATAAAAATATTTAATTAGTTTTAATTAGTTTTTGTGCTATTTTACAAATGAAAATTGGGAAAAATAGCATTCGTTTCTCGACGTTTAATTCATTTTTCTCGAAAGAAGCTATTCGCGTCGTCGACTTCGTCTCCTAGCAGATACAGCCTTCCTTCTTGAAAACCGAAACTTAAACCGTCTTGAAATGAAAATAATTATTAAATATGTTTTAAATTGCCAGATATTTTGTATTTATTCATTTTATTTTAAGTTATAACTGAATTTAGTTTGACTTAGATTTAGCGATAGTTTGGCAAATTAAAAACAAGTCCCATTTATTACATTAATTTAAAAATTTGTTTTAATTTTCTATTAAGTTTAAAATTCTCAACAATCTTAAGTTTAAACCTTTATATGAATTATGATTTTAAGTTGGAGTTTGGAGGAATTAGGTCACATGAATGAAAAAGGTTGGAATCATTCCGTTTTGAAGGAAGTTACAAAATTGTGTTGGTAATTTCTCATTTTGGATGGTTATTTATTAAACAATGCTAGTCATTATTTACCCAGTGTGTTTTCTTTAATATAATATTTTTGAAAAAATAAACACAAATACTAGAAGATAGTTTACAAAATGTTATGGATCCGATTCACACAAATTCTTTTTATAATCTTTTAAACACTAATATCATCATTGTTTTCATAACTTCCAAATTTGTTTGTCTCAGAATGTAGGTGAGAGATCTTTACAGGGCCATGAGGGAACCACGGGATCCATCGCACAAACATGATCCAACAAGATCCGTTGAGAAACATGTCTCCAAAACGAATGTCGGATTTTTACCGGTCAAAACTGCCCATTCATAGAATAGGTGGGGAGGACTGGCCGGATTGAACCGCAAGAAAATTGGAGTGATGTGTTGCTAGTCGGGACAAATATACCTGACAGAGCAAGTTTTAATATAATGTGATATCAATTGTATTCGTCGATATTGAATAATGTTTAAGTCATATTTAGAGAAACGTAAAAATCTAATTCATATTTTAAAATTTTAAAGTATTTTATTTTTTAGATGTTTTTAATTGACTACTAACCCAACCTTAACCAACGGGTCTTAGAGAAGAATGTAGAGAGGAAAATAGTTATTTGTGCTAAAAGGGTGTAAAGTCAATTGTTTTTTAAAGATTGAAACGAGTGTGAAACATTCGAGCCGAAGTTTGTGTTTCATCGTTTCCGAGTTAAAAAAACATGGTTTTACACCCGAGCAGGACATAATGTTTTTTGCACTCCAATCATAAGCACGGAAAATTTTACAATTTCACATTAAATTTCATTATTTACAAGGAAAAATTAAAAGTTGACATGTTTTACAAATATTTCAAGTGAAATCTTTACTTGTAAAGTTGTGGTTAACGGTTGGAATTCCTCTTAACCACTTGGTCATAAGGCAAATGCCTATTTTATTGTGACATGAAATATTTGTTTTCTTTAGTTTATGTAAAATAAATTTCCATTTAAAGCAATATAAGGCTATTACTGTAATTTACTTACATTACAGTTAAGCAGATTTATCTCTTGTATATACGTAATGTGGCAAAAATCAAACAAAAATAGCCAAATTATATGCAGATGATGAAAGATGGCTGTTGGAACGGTAAATATTAAAATTTTAAAACAGGAAACGTTAATTAATTTGCAACATAATCACGGTCGTACGGCATAGCCGAGACCAATATTTTGTGTAGTTTAAGGGCAACAATGGCGACCAAATTTTGAATTTGAGACATATTTGTTGGATAGTTTATGACAAATTTTTTTTTTATTAGTAAAATAAAAATTCAAAATTTCCACTGAGTGCATTAAAGTGAAACATTACGAAACTCAAATAGACTTCGAAAAGCTTATGTTTCAATACGGAAGTGCAAAGAATTAATTTAAAGAAAAACAAATTATCAGAGTACCTAATTTCGATCCATAATAACAATTTGATTGAGATTAGATTTTTCTTCTCTTAGCTTTATCACTAATCTAAGTATTTTTATCTATATCTTGTGGTATTGATCTCTACAAGATAATGTGGATTCAATTTATAAGACTCGTAAAATGCCAATCTTAAATTCTCCAATGCAAGATCATAAGATCATGAATTCAAATGGTACAAGATGAATTATTTGCAAATGCGGTTTATCCCTTGAGAATTGGTCATGGGAGCAGAGAGCAGCCAAAAAGTAGTCTCGTCGTCGTCGGTCGCGCCGCTGAAATTCACTTGAAGAGATGATGGTCATTGGATCGAGCGACGACTTGCATAAAATTACGAGGAGACGCGCTCATTGTCACCAAAACAAATCAGAGATCGAGTGTGCGAAATTCTGATCAGATGGATGTCGTCGTCGTTGCCGCCGCCGTTGTCTCTTGATCGCAACCAGTCTCGCATTCCTTGACCATTTCATTTGAGCTGGCTTGTTTGCGACCAAATGCAACAATGACGATCGCCAAAATGATCGTTCGTCGATCGATCGCTGAAACAAATGCTCATCATCGCCACATCGATCGAAACTGAAATAAATTTCCAATTGTTGAAAGGTGATAATTTCTATGTCTCTTCTTTTCTGCTGCCCGCTGCTGCTGATGGATTATATTCCTCCATGTCTCGATGGCATCTACCCTTTTTTCTGCTCAATGCCGATCGGTCTTTGATCCAAATTAAATACAAAAACAAACCAAAAAACGCTCAAAGTGTTAAATGGTGACGATGATCGTCTGATTCGCGATTGCATTATAAAATCAATGAATTATTATCAAAGGGTGTTTCAATTAGGAAGCCTAATTTGATTTCTTTTCGACACTTGAGCAAAAAATTGTGATTTTAAATAAATTGATTTTATTCTGAAAATTCGTCTTTGGTTAATTTTAAATTTGAACTATTTCGGAATTTAAGGTGAGCCAACAATTTTATTTCGCGAGTTCTTGATAATACATTATGTTAAAAATTCCTCTTGATTTTATTAAATTCCAAATATTTTGCGAATAATTTATAGTGATTGTCGATTTTGTAATGGATACTTTATGCAATAAAACCCAAGGACTAAAATTTCCCATAAATCTTAAAAAATTTTATTTATTTTAAATGGAATCTTTGGACAAACACTTCTAATTTGTTAATTACCCCATTCAAAATACCTTTAATGTTTTTAAAATAAATTACAGCCAAGTATTAAAACCACACCACCCTATTGAGACTGGCATCATAATGATATAAAAATGTAAGTGTCAAGATAAATCTTGAAATAAATTAATCCCAGAATTCGAATAAATCCCGATTTTGTGTGTTTTTGTTTTGGGCGATGGGGAGATGCTCCTCAAATTGAGTCGATGAGTCGTTTTCAATTGTCGTTTTTATTGTTGCAATTGCCTCTTATTATGGGTGTGGCGGATGCACATATTTGGACGATCTTCACGAAGGCGATTACTTTTAATGATCGCCTTTTTATGATCCCCCAAAGAGGCCAAAAAGACGGAACGGAAAATAAGAAGAAGATGAGCAGCTTTGATGGCGTCAAAGAGCAGTGAAAGAGAAGTTGTATTAAACTCTAATTTACGGCCAATTGATAAACTGGTCGATAAGCGCAAAAACAAGATTCCATTTATTGATTTGGAAGGCGGAAAAAGAGCTCTTTGAAACTGGACCCTTCAAGATCGCAATTTGAGGATCACTCGGCTTGGCTTGGCTGTTTTCCCTTTGGAAACGATCCCTCTCACTGTCTGTGGCTGTGCCTTTGGAATGATCTCGCCTTTTAATGGTTTTTAATTAAGACATGAAATTGCATAAATTGCAATATTCAGCTGCATTTGCCAATTGTTTTTGCGTAAGGCGGCTATTTTGTCGCATTTTCGTTGTTGTTAGCGATCGCGATCGCAGCTCGAATTCACCATCCATTAGGCGGGGGCAATTTGATCGAGCACAACAGGATCAAGTATCGGCGACACGACTTTTTTCGGTTATTTTTAATACTTTTAGAATCTCTGAGTGGACAGGTTTTGGTGAAAAGTGATTTATTTTCCGCTGAACCTGGGGAGGGAATCTTAATTTGCTATGCAACGCACGTTTATGACGCGAAATTCCGTCGGCTGGCTGGCTGTGCTCTCTGGTCTTCTCCACCTCCTCCTCCTCCAGCCCAGCTACAGCAGAGCAGCAGCAGCAGCTCAGAAACAAAGCTATTTTTCGGTGCCATTTATGTGCCTCTTTGCCGCTCGGTTCACATGATCGCAAAAATGTCATCATTTGCCTATATACACTCCACTTCATTCTTTTACAAACAATCTCTTAAATTGGTCAACCAGTACTTTACAATTTAGGATCAGTGTTAAACATTTTGGCGATTCCTTTTAAAGGGTTGAAGTTTTCCCAATTTTGTCACGAAGAAAAAGTCTTCAATAAAAATTTAAATAACTGAGAACTTATTTCTATTTCAGAGTTTTAAGAAAGTAAAATAATTTTGTTAATATAATTCCTAATAACTTAAATAGTGTTGAGATTTAATTATTGTGCAAATTGTGATGAAAATGAAAAGTGATTAAAAAAATTCTTAAACTCCATATCGCGTTGAAAAATAGTGTATTTGGATTTCTGTGCTGAGATCAACCTGGTGGTCATCTTTTACGTCTAATCCAAAATCCGTTACTTAAAGTATTTAATTTTTTATTATAGTTATTCATACAACAAGGTCGATAAGATAAATCATTATTAAACACAACGGTTGTTAAAGAAGGTTTAATAATGTTAAACGACCGTGTTTATACAAATTTTAATGCATTTTTAATAAATTAACATAAAAATCTTAAAAAATCTTCGAATTTCTGGAAAAATACATGGTGCGGCCTCTATGATAAACCACAAGTAAACTTAGTTCATGAGTTCTCCGATAGGTGGCTTATTTAAAAAAAACACTAACAAAACACAGTTAAGCCACGCCCAACGAAAGTGGCGTACATAAAAAAATGATGGGTTTCTTTAACTGAGGTCACACTTTAATAATAAAGAAAAAAACATGCTTTAAAGAATTCTTTAAAGCACTTATGCTATAATAACGACTTTGACAGAGCAAAATTGAGTGTCATAATATCAATATTAGGCGACAAAATTCATAAACATTATTATGTTATTGATGATTTAGTTAAAAGTCTCGTTTTGCTAAAGGGAAATTAGTGTAATCAACATTATTATCTAAACAAAAATATGCATTTAAGTATTCAAGCTATTTAAAAGACATCTCTTCTTGATGTCATATAAAAACCTTACAATAAAAGCATTTAATTATTTTTTATTAAAGCAAAAAAAATAACTTTAATATTTACGAAGAGGAAGCAAACCAACTTATTAATTTAATTGGAATTCTAGAAAGTAAATTTAATATGCTGCATTTAATCGAATGTATCGAAGTGTGTACTTATTTTAACCGAAGACAGGTATGCAAGCAGTGCAAAACGTGCAGCATCTGACCAAGAAACGCGCGGCTACCAAGAGATACCTTAACGAGGAGTGCTCAGCTCACAAGTGAATAAACACGTTAAGAGGCGATTTCTGGCCACTTTTCGACCATTAATAATCGTTGGTCGGATTTAAATAGAAATTTCACGGATTATCAACTCCTTTAAATCGCTCAGAATTCTTGTAGGTGAGATGGAGGTTTTTTTTTGTATTAAATCGAAAGCCATTAATCATTCCATGTATTAATCGTTTGTCTTGAGGGTGGTAAATAATTTGATTCATTTTGTCAGCGCAAATATTAATACTCTTGCATTATGCAGAAATGTATTTTTGATGATTTACGCGCGCAGAATCAAATGAGCAATCTGTGGGAATTTTTGATTGGGTTATTTTAAAATCAGTGTAGATCATTTGGTATAGATTTTTTTTATTGGAAATGCTCTTCAAAGATGAGAAATATTACAGTTCCACTTAATAATTGAGTTTTTGTTTTAAAGCAAAAAATACAATTAAGTATAGAAATCCCAATTTCAATTTTAAATGTCTTTCTTTTTTAATATTAGTAGATAAACGAGCATAATTTTTTTATAATTTTTATTCTAAATGGATTGAAAACGGCCTAAATAGTAATTTTACTAGAATAATAATTGTTTAATTACTTAACAAATCGATTGTGAATTAATCAATTCAAAATTTTGGAAACAAAAATTTGGTGATAAACACTCAATTTAATGATATTTTTAGAAATTTAATATATTGAAAGAAAGTATTAGAGTTTCAGTGGTTTTGATACTATTTGCCATACAATTTTCCTTCTCGGAATTTGAAACATGGTAAGGAGGAATTATAGAATTAACTGATATATGGGATAATACTTATTTTCGTTTAATCGCAATAAAAGAATTTACTACAACGATTTTTTTTCATTTTTGAGACTTGACAATGTTTTGCCATTGTCTATTGCAGACGAACTAATGATTTTTGGAAACTGTAGAGACTAGGGCCTTGAATAACATAGAAAGGAAAGAAAGAAAAGTTGAGTCTCGAATAAACTCTTAAAAATGCTTTAATTATATACTATAATGTTATCAGATTTCTTAATTTGTTAACTTAGTCTTAGGTAGTTAGCAAATTTAGATTTAGAATTTATTAATTGAAAAAATTATACCGTAGAGTATTTAGTCAAATCATTTTAAAAACAGAAACTATTATATATTGGACACAATTTAATTTATTTAATGTTTGGCCATTCACATACATGAACCAAAGTCGCTCAACCTTGTATAAGTTGACCGGATTAGACGTGACGTCATCAGCCTGGAGAAAAATTACATGAATCCATCTGGTTGGTGTTTTGCTATTGGTAAAATGAGAACTAGACAGGTGTATATTGTAATTTAGATTCTATCTTGTACCGACTTTAACACTCTTTTCTAAAAAATTTCAATACTTTTTTACCGAATTGGGTAATAGAATTTTTGCGATTTTTTTCGCATTTCGGCAAAAAATAAGTAATATTCAACTTATTAGACCCAAAAATTATTGTCTGAAGTAGTTATCACACGTATTTAAACACTTTAAAAGTCTTTTGTTACAATATTATCGCTAATTTTCTTGCATACAAAATCAAAGCAATGAATAATAGCCGGCTGATGACGTTTCACTACTAATACCACCACAAATTCAAACAACCTTATTGTTAATTAGCGTTGAGATAATCAAACTATTTTTAACTATAATGATAATAGGCGTCTTACGCTTACGAATCTTAAACCGCCTAGACGGGTGCCCGAGTCAATTTCATGCAAATTACCCGGGCCCATATAAATATAATACATGGGTATTATTAGTTGAACTACCATTTAAAACCAATTCGCCAATAAAGAACTCGTGATAGTGATTTATTTTAGCTTAAAAATTGTGTTTTATTTAGGACTCACATGCTTGTAAGAAGATATTTATTATCTGTATCAAATTACGAACTCAAATATTAATTTCAATTATCAATCATAATTTTCATTTAATTTACCATTTCTGTAATACAGCTCCTTCTAATATAGGAAAGCCCAGCTGGCATTACTTTTTTATACCAACATTTGTACCGGAATATGGAAATATCCGATTGAATTGAATAACAGTCTTTTCCTATAGTCGTTTGTCGGTTGATAAAGGGCTATTCATTGGCTCTTATTCTGGATTGAATTATTGAATGTTGCCTCTCCAGACGTGTCTCCACCAAGTTCCTGGCCTTCTTTCCCGATTTCAATTGTGTAATTGTTCAATTGACGAGCTGAAGAGAGGCCTGAACGGAAATTTATACAGATGTTGGTTTGGGCCGATCACCTAAGTAGGCAGAATTTGCAAATAAACCCCTTTCCAAGCTCAATCAAACCATTAATTCGATTGATTCGGTCACGTTCCCGAAAGTCCAAACATCGTCCATAATAATGTCTTTCAGAAAACTGAAATCTTGTCTCGAAAACATGAAAAAATTGTGTTTTTCGCAGAAATTGATCTTTTGCTGGTCGTTCTCTCTGTTTTTGTTGGTTTATAAATCTGAATAACTTGACGATAACTATAAGAACTACTCTGTCTGTCCTGTCCTGTTCTGTTCTGGAATCGACCAATTTGCTTCGAATTGGTTGGATTGTGTCGCCAGAACAAATCGAGAACGATCGAGTATTTATGGATTCGCAACTGATCTCTTTCCTGCGCCGTTCCATAAATCAAAAATTGAAATGTTTTGAAGGCTGATCAGCGAATCGACAACCGGAATCGACTCTGGACACATGTCCGAGAACGCTTTGGCCATCGGGCCAGAAGAAATACAATATGTCCATATTTTGCGGAGCGCACATATTAATAATTGCATGGAAAAAAGACGAGACAGAAGAGGAGAACTTTGCCAACAATAAATTGGCATATATCGACAACAAATCGTTTACAAAATACCGTGAGAGGAGCACCCAGTTCGTCCACAATCTCTTCATATCGTCGAGACACACTGAGCTGAGGACTGACTGATCAGCTTTTGGCCTTTTTGTCGGATATGTGGCGAATTGCTAATTCACTTTTGATTTGTTTTGAATGAACGGGAGAATATTGACGAAATTTTGATTGCTGATGATCAAAAATTGATTGGACCGCGGAATGTTTCAGCAAACTGTCGTATAATAAATCCATCTATCATTCGAGAGCACATCACGAGACATTTCAGAAACAGTAAAACCTTGACCATTTTGTAATTTGTAGTCTTTGGAATTGCATATCAAATCGCGATCGAGCATTTATTTTTAGAATTATAATATGAAGTTTAAAGAAAACTATAGAAATTTGAGGTTTCTGTTTAAATTTTCGGTCCAATAATTAAATTTACATTATTTATTATTCCTTGTCCTTGTTTAAATTACACATTAGAAGTTCTACCACTTATTTTTTTATTGTTTTCTTCATTTCACTTTACTTAACATTTAAATGTGAAAATTAACATTTTCCTGACTCATCTCCAAAGAATGTGATCATATTGTGTAAGATTGAACTAATATGATTTTTTTCTTCCTTTTTTATGAAATTGACTTATAATGAATAAACTGCAATTATAAAAGAATTAAATCCATTAAATATATTTCGTGGGATCAAATACCGGGCGGATATCTTTCTAGCGCGAAAAAAGTTTCCATTTGTGTATATCATTAACATTGCGAAATAATATTCATAGCGAATTATAAAAATAAGAAATGGTGCAAACAAATAAATGAAATGGGCGGATTGCCTGGATCCGTTTTCAACCGGTCTTAGGTGCTATTAATTGACTACTAATACACTGAAAATAAAGAGTCACGAGAAGTCTAACACCCGATGGTTGAGGTTGAGACTACCCCAAGTTCCGTCCAGGAATGTAGTGGGAAAATTATTACTAAAAATATATTTCGTTTAATTTATAAAGAAATATTAGGGCTCATTTAAAAGTACTACAGCTATTCAAATTTGTTTTAAAAACGTTTTAATTTTATAAAAAAAATCTTTTCATCGTGGTTGAATAGTAATGATAAAGATACTATTTTATTATTATATATGATTAATTAGTAATATTAAATATTATATCCGCCTCATAGCCGAAGTAGTAACGCATTGGACTTCCTCCTTAGAGACGTTCGATCTCTGAGCGGGTAGGATTGATTGGATCCATTTAGAACCTGTCTAAGTGCTATTGATTGGCTTATAATACACTGAAAACAAATAGTCATGAAAAGTTGAGTCTCCCCATGTTCCTAAGATAATAAAAAAATTTTATTTATTAAATATTATATCAATTTTAAAACCACCAAAATTATTTAGAATTATCATATATCATCATATTTTTAAACAATTTTGTCTTGTAAATGGTTATTTAATATATTTTATGCAATTCCGTATCGAAAAGTAGACATTTCTTCACGCAAATTGGATAGCGGTTTACTTTTCTGCACGGAATGCTAAAATAATTCAAAATTTGCATGCAAATTGTAATCAATTTAATGCAAATACATATTGTTGTCGAAACCATTTCCTTGGATGTGTTCTCATCTCACTCTAATCAACACAATGTCTTACTTGTAGGTACGCATTGTGCCCACAATTTGAAAAATCCGCTGCAAACGGGTTTTATTTTTAATTATCGATTAATTGGAATTTTTTCAGAACTACACAAACTAGCGTTCGATACACATGTGAAATCGGTTATTACAGCACTTATTTACATACTTTTACTCGCTGCGCTCGACAAAATACATGGTAAGTTCGTGCTGTAATAACCTTTATTTCACCACTTCTATCGAAATATTCTAATATTCAATTTTAAAAAGTTCACTTTTTTGTTATGATGGAGATAGTTTTTGATTTTTAAAGTCGTTTAAACTCGTTCAAAATTTTGGTACATAACAAACAAAAAATCTAATTAACTACAATAAATACAATACGAATAAATTATTTGCTCGCGTTAAAAATAAGTTTCACTTTTATAAATTCAAATATATTTTAAAATTTCAATAATCAAATATTAAATTCTTAAAAGAACCTGCGGAAAAGAGGGTTTCTGCGAAGCTGTTCCCATTGTTTTTGGAGCTTCGTTTCTGGAATGGTCATCATTAAAGGTTTATTATAAAATGGGGATCTCGAGGATCGATTGTCTGTCCATCAGAGCAGCCACCAGCAGACAGGTACAGAATACATATCTGGAGATCCATCTGAAACGGTATCGCAAAAAATTATTATGAAATTATTGACATTTTTAATGGGAACTGAAGCCAGCGACGGAGAGAGAGCAGCAGCCGCAGCAGCACAAGATATGAAGATGACGAGGAGACATGGTCTGAATTTTTGATGGATACATCGGAGAAAAAGGCCGGGCCGAGATTGGGAAATATTAACAATATTATTCAATAAATAAATAAATAAATTTCAGTTTGACTTACGAACAAATGTTTTAATACACACAGAATCCATCCATTGTTAATAAATTAACCGGGAGTCCATCTTCTGGTCTGGTGCGCCAACTTTTTTTGCCCCGTTAGAAGACATTTAGACGTGGACATTTTTCAACTCTCAGCATATTAAAAATTAATTAAAAATTCATAATCAATAGCCAATGGAGGTATTTATAATGGCCTCGATGACATTTTATGGGACCAGAATTTCGGATGCATTTTTGCAACAACATTTGGCGATTTGCAATTAAAAATCGCATAAATCTTCCGTAGACTGCCCAACAATAGAGACGTGCTTAGTCAGGGGAGTAAAATTGGAAATATAAGTACATTTATTATTAGCACTACCATTCATAAAATGGCCAAAAATCTATTTTTAGCCATTTTATTTATGAGAAAAATTAGTACCTTCCGAAAAAGGTCAAAATATTTATCATCATTAGGTGTTTGTAGAAATACGAGTTGATGTATCTCATTGATAATTATTATATTATGTTATTATTCAAATGATATTGTAATTGATACATAATTTTGTATTGTTTTGATACTTTTTTCTTGGTTTACCTAAGAATTATCGTTTGGCTGTAAAAAATAAATACAATAAAGCATCGTCACGAAAAAGAAACGGAAATTTTTTGGATGGAATTATATTTATATTTTTACACGGCACAAATACTATTACACAAATCTATAGCATCTAAAAAAATTTTGTTAAAACTCAAATTTAAAGAAGGCTAACTAGAAAATTTGATAACTGTCATTATTTTATTGAGAACATATCATTAGTATTCTGTTTCAATCATATTTTAAGGAGAATTCCAATTTAACATCAAATGACCTTTTAAGACGACATTTTGTTGTAAATAAATGTGTTCAAATTGTCAATTCTGTGAACGAAGCAAGTTGGTTACAAAGATTGATTTTGAATTGGACCATGAAATTTGTATTAAATATTTAGTAACAAATACATTAATAGACCTTAGGTGCAAATTCACCCTACAAAGAACAACAACAAATACATTTAAAAATAATGGACGAAAAGAAGAAAAAATGAAATCGGGGTTTTACTGATTTGTATGAAATTTGGCCTTGGCAATGTTTTATTGTCGCTCAAATATTTTGTTTCAAAATTTGTTATCTATTGTTCATATTTATAAATCTTCCTGTATAGTCTAGTTGTTAGCGCCTTAGACTGCCTCCCCGGAGATCGTGGGATCGAACATTGATTATTGGTTGGTGGGCGCAGAACCTGCTCGAGGATTATAGCCCTTATACACATATAGAATGTTATTCGAACCCGCCATTCAGCACCGCACACGACAGCAGTATGTCTAAACACTTTAGAGGAGGAATTATGTTGTTAGCTATATTCCATTTAGTTATGATTATCAGGTAGTTTCGCACTATACAAATCAAGAACAAAAATCCAAAAAAATTTTTAAAAAATAATAAAAAAATATTGTGAGGGTGTTTTGCCCTTTCTTGCAACTACAGCGTATATTCATATAAATAACATTGTCGAATAATATTCACACTGAATTATAAGTAATGATGTAAACATATAAATTAAATGGAAGGATTGATTGGGTTCGTTTACAATCGGTTTATTCTAGGTGCTATTAATTGACTAAATTACACTGAAAAACAGTCATGAAAAGTCTAAAACCTGTTGGTTGAGGTTGAGACTACCCGAAGTTTTTTACAAGAATGTAGAGGGAAAAATTTATTTATTCTTAAATTGTACATAAAAATCTAAAATAATAAATACAAAACATTGAGTTTCTGGAGGACTTCACATAAATAATAATGCATATGCAACCAACTTGGACAGCCCTGATCAGAGGAAATTGTCGGTTTTAATTAATGTCAGAAATTATTGCTTCCATCGGCCAAATGAAGAGATCAATTAAATTTATTGGGAAATTATTAATTAGTTGCAAATTCTCTCTCTCTCTCTCTCTCTCAATAAACGGTCGGTTTTGAATGAAGACAGTGGATTTTTATTGCGCTCCAAATTGAGTCATAGCGTCATATGGCCTGGAGTGTTTGGGTTTTTCACTCTCTCGGGCAATTCTACTACTAATTATCTTGGAACTGACTCTAGAACTCTGATGATCTTCTGTTTACCTTCTACGCTCTCTGGAATATGGAGTATTTGCACACGGAGATATTTTTGGAGGTTGAGTCTTTTTTTACAATTCTTTTAATACCGCGAAAGATAAATAGTGGGATATATTTTTAGTATTCGCAATTGCGATGCTGCTCAACAATTACCCTCTCTCCCACCACCACCACCGCCACCTAGGAGGCGCAACACCTTGGTCTCTAATCTCTCGGGCAAACAGCCACAAGGTGTAACAGTAAAATCCCGCCAAATCTGCACTGCGCGACTATTATTGGCGAAAAAGGCGAAAACGGCCAAAATTAAACACCCCAAGCTCTATTTTTATCACACGCGATAAATAAACGCCAATTGGCAAACAATCTGTTTCGCACTCACCTGATGTTTAGCTCGTCGTGGTCGTCGTTGTAGTTTCAAAGAAGAAAAGCCTCTAATTTTCCAGACGTACGATGACGACGCAGCTCCAAACGTGCTAACTGCCTCCTCCTCCACCTCCTACTCCAGAATCGTCGTTGTCGTATTTTTGGATCAGCATGAATCCGACGAATGCTCAAATTTGGAAATTGTTAAATTTCGCTCATTAACATTTAATCGCACCCAGAAATTTGTTAACACCTGACGCGGAGTTCGTTGTTTGATAACCAGTTCAACAATTAAATTAGATGAATTTCACAATTCCTAATCACCCAATTCTCAATCCATAAAATTTCATAAAACTCATATTAAACATGACAAAACTTGTGCCATTAAAAGTTCATAAATTCATATATTATGCAAATATTCTTCATATTGGCAATAAACATCAGAATAAATGTTCAATTTATACAAATCTATTTTATTGCAAATTAGAGTCACTTTTTAAAGCTGATAAAAAAAGTTTCTGATACAAACTCAATTTAAAACATATTGAGACATGTTATCAATTCCAAATTGTAATCAATGTGACATCATTGAGTACATTTGAACTTATAAAGAAAATTAGGTTTAATTCCTCGTTTTTTCAATTAATATTAAATAGTTTTACAAAAATATAAAAGTAGTGGAATTAATTTTAAACTATAAAACAAATACAAAGAAGAGTTTTAATTGATTTTTGAGGAAATACTTTTGATAATTGTTATTTCATGATTTCATTAAAATATGTTAATTAAATCAAATTTAATTAACAAAAATGCAATACTATTAGTGTTAATTATGCATCTTTGGAGGCCAATAGTCAAAAATTTCTATTAAAATCATTTTGAAGAGATCGTCGACTTTTTATCAATAATCTTTTCTAATCAATGTGAACACGTAATTGTGAAGTACACTTGAACTTGAAAAAAATATATCGGTTTATGGGAAAATATTTCTTAAAAAGTAAATAAAATTTCCCTTTCAATTCCTTTAAGGAACATGTGAAGTCTCAATTTCAACCAACGGGCTTACACTTTTCATGACTATTTGTTTTCAGTGTATTATTAGTCAATTAATAGCAAATAGACCTGTTAAAAAAGGATCCAGTCAATCCTACTCGCCCAAGGATCGAACCCATGGCTTCTCGAGTGCGTTACCAAATCGGCTAAAAACATTTTTGTTATAATATGTTTCTTTTTTTTTCTAAAAAAAAGTACCAATTACCGAAAATATGTTAGGACCTGCACTACAATTTTAAAATATATAGACTTTTGTAATACATTATATAAGATAGTAAATAAAATGAGCTATTTCAAATATTTCTATTTTGGCTAATGAAAACGTTAATAGTATTTATTAATTTAATCAGTTTGTTCAATTTGTACGAATGCCAAATTTATTATCACTTATTAAGTACATTTGTACTAATGACTAATAATTGTCTAAATTTGATAAAGGATCTAAATATATTAAATCAAACATAAAATTTCGACGTTAAATAATTCTAAATCTACGTCTTATTTAAATTTTATTTACCTAAAATATTAATTCTTTTAATATTTTTATATATAAATAACTATCTATTTTAATGTATTCGAAAGAAATATATATTTATATTTCTTTGTTTATAACTAAAATACAAAATTTTAAAAACGGTAAAAATGGGTAGAAAAATATTTGAATTTTTTGAAGGTATGTGACTAATTGACTACAATGTTTCATTTCAATGATAATAAAATCTATTATCAATTTTCTCATACTAGAGTACTATTGAACTTACAAATAAATGAAAATTAAATACAGTTGATTATAAATAAAGTACATTTAGATGATTGATTAAGTTTTCATAAAAATCATCACTTTAATAGTTATTTATACATAAAACATGATTAAATACAAAAGTTGGTTAAAGTCACGAGTGTAGCGAGTATTTTAAGGGCATTATTTTAAGGGCATTTCTAAATAAATTAGCACAAAATCTTAAAAATTCTTTAAATTTTTATAGAAATATATCTTGCTGTGTTCCCCAAACTATATAGCCTTTGTTGCTTATAAATATATCTGTCATAATGTGAGAAAAGAATAGAATATTCCTTAATTAAAAATAAATTCAAATAAGCCAATTTAACTGTTTCTCAAATTCGTTTAACTTTGATTTCATTGCACGGATCACAGATTATCGAGAAACTTTTTTGGTAATCGCTTCTGATTTCTCCGTCACTAATTCTAAAATTTGCATAATAGTTTTCAATGATGTTTATGTTTCTATTTCATAACAAAATATGGATTTGCCACAGAAGTTTTAAATATAAAAACCCATAACTTTAATCTGAGAGAGTGAGAGTGTCCGATAACTCGTCAATATTCAATGTTCGTCAAAGTTCGTCGATAATTAACAGTAAAACATCCTCTATCAACGTAACTTTTATACAAATTATTGAATTTTGTTTACGGNATTTGCCACAGAAGTTTTAAATATAAAAACCCATAACTTTAATCTGAGAGAGTGAGAGTGTCCGATAACTCGTCAATATTCAATGTTCGTCAAAGTTCGTCGATAATTAACAGTAAAACATCCTCTATCAACGTAACTTTTATACAAATTATTGAATTTTGTTTACGGAGATCACAATTTAATAATAAGAAAAGGGATTCGATATTGAACAGTCAATCAGTCAA
>JXOV01002161.1:4224-21322 GCA_001014945.1 Clogmia albipunctata
AGTTCAGTTATGTACAAAAATTACGAGAAGAGAAGTCGCCTCGATTAGTCGAGATTAATTCATCTAATCAGTGACTATATCACATGTTCGATTTCGTTGCGATTAAATTACAATGTTTTGCTGCTGCCGCTGCTGCTGACGTCACCGCGATTAGGATTATAATATAATGTACAGGAGGCCGGTGAGAAAGACAAAAAATAGTCCGGATTTGATCAACAATAAATTAATTACAATAAAATACTATTCGAATAAAACGCCTCAATTCGTCCAGTCAATGGGTCCGTTTCAATCGCTGAGGATCAGTTCTGTTGCAGGTTGCTAACGTACGAGATCCAGTCCACGGTGTAAGGAACTCTGTGGTAAATACCTGGTTGACCCCGCGTCGCACACGAATATCCCGCCGATACAATGCCTAAAGAAAGAACACAATTTTAGTTTGAATTCGAATAATTCAGCCAATTTTTTATTTGTTTAAATGAACAATCCTTACCAATCAGGTACCACCGTCCATTCTTCTCGTGCATCAATGGACCACCACTATCACCTGGAAAAATACAAATAATAATCATTGAGAATTTCGTTATTTTAGTTCATTAATTACAAAAAAATTAAATTGTTAACAGTGATAAAATACTCAATAACTCTTCTAGAGTCTGTCTCGTTAAAACTCTGTCCAGTTTGTTTTTTGAATAGCTTTTTTAGTTTAAGTTATATTTTGTTGTAAAATGGTTCATTCGTTTTTTAATTTATTCAAGATCTACCTTTATACAAATTATAACGTTAAGTTGATTTAATTTGGGGAAATTGTCCAACAATAAAAAGTCAAATTAAACTTTGCGGCCAAAAATAATGAAAATTTCAGAGCTCGGCAGTGTTACTTCAGATTAATTAGGTTAAGTATTTTCCAATATAAACGATTTTTTAAAAGAATTTTCTTGTTATTTAATGTTTCTTCAATCATATTAAATTTTTAGTTTACCAATATAGTATTTACGAACATATCTATTTAAACTGAGAATTGACTGTTCTACCTAATAAAAAAAATCTCGATTTCTCTTCTTAAACAGGCAATAAACTTTTTATTTTAGATATATTTATTTCAAATTTAATCAATATGTAATAAGTATACTTCAAACTAGTAAGTTATATTAAAATATATACGTAAACATATATGTTTAGATATAAAAGTAATGGATATTTGTTGTGAAACAAATCTTTTCTACAAATGAGGTCGTTCTTTGACGATAAAACTTTAATGATATGTCAGGAACGTATGAGACCATTAAAAGATGTCTAAATTAATTAATATAAAAAAAATCCCTTTAACAAGAATCATTTATTTACCCAATATTTCTAGCTTATTCAATAAAATATAATCAGGTTTACCTTAACAATATAAAAGAAGTTCATTTTACACACTATTTTAGGAACTAATACAACAAATCAAAAAAACGTCAAATTTTGCGTAAATACTCCGTTCACTTTAAATCATTATAATTTGCGTAAATACAAAGATATTTTTTTTTAATTCACTACTTTTGATGATAGATAAAAGTGGTAGTAAGTTTTAAAAACAGTTTTAAAAATCTTTCAAATTGTATAAATTGTAGATCATTAAATGTCCATTTTAAATTGTTTATGAGATTAATAATAGCTCATAACTTCGGTGGTTACAATAAAATATAAATTTTTAAGCTTAATACAGAAACTAAATTCAATTAATGAAGTTGAACTATTAAAATGATTTCAATTGATCGCGCGATTATCTTATCGTCCAAATATACGGGACAAATTTTAACGAAACAGACAATATTTACATGGAGACGCCAAGTGAACCGTTTCCAAATGTCAAGTTTATATTCTTCGTTCAGTCATTGTAGTTTTCATGTTGAATTTTCAGGAATATATTTAAAAAAAAATTCTTTTAATAATTACGATCATTATTTTAATTCAATTTAGAGGAATAGTTTCGGAGTCTTGATGATTTAACAATCAACACCTTATTGTAGTTCGTCAAAGCAAATAAAGTTCACATTATGATTATTCATCAAACAAGTTTTCCTTCCTAATTTCCAAATATATCTTTAAAATACGTACAGTAGAACTCCATTAGTCTGTCATCCAATAGTCCGGAATGCCTTATAGTCCGCATCGCTTTGAAAAATTGTAAAAAATTTGTTTTTCTCCAAAAGTGTGTCTTTAAATCAAATAAAAACGAACTAGAGCTATACGGAAGTTGGGCAAAAACTGCAGAATCACTAAATAAGTTGATCTCTTAAGCTGAGGCTGGGCTAGTACTAGCTACAGTGGAGAAATTATAAATTTCTATATCATAAAAAATTAATTTTATCATGGAAAAGTCATGAAAACAAAGCCATTCGTGACTTACATCTGCGTGAAATGTGTTTTACATGTACATATATTATATGAAATGTAAAATAAACTTTGTGGTATGTATTTGCAAACTGTATTTGTAGTTTAATTATTAACTTAATTTTTTTACAATTACATACGTTCTGATAGTCCGTGCCGGACTAAAGGAGTTCTACTGTAGTATTTTTGCAATCCCACATCGAAAAGTTTGATTTTTTCATTTGTTTGAGCTTTGTACTCTTTCACGTTTTTTCACAAGTGAAAATGATAATCTACGCACCAAATTTAGCCGAAACTCTTATTTTAGACGTCTTTTTGTGACAAAATTTACACTTTTGTTTGACCGAAACCAAGTCAATTAGTACAAAACCGTTTTTAAAGTTAGAAGAAGATTGGCCTGAAGGAGAATTTTTTATTGGCAGGCATATACTAAAATTTATTTTGAAGTAGTTTTATTGTTAAGAATGAACTAAAAGAGAAATAGTTTTGGGTCGCAACAAAAAAATCAAATTCAACAAAAAAAATAACAATTTAAAAATCAATGTAAGCCTCTCAGGCTCGAGGAAACTAGTTTAAAAAATTCTTCTTCAGGTATTTCAAATATAATAGATAATATAAATAAAAACTAAAACTGAATAACTGAAATCAAAATGCCCAAATCAGCAAACTCAATTTTTATCCAAATAATTTATCATTAAAAAGTAATAGCCAGAAAGCCAAATGTTTCATACTGTTTAAGCAATTTATAACTGTATAACTTAATAATTTTACAGTTACTGTTTATTTTTCTTGTGAAAATTATTAAATCTGTTTTTACTTTAAATTAATACAGTAAAAACTGAAAATTTAACCGCACAAGAATTATCCATGGATAAAAAGTCACGTAATACGAAACATTAAAGGTTAGCGGGGACGCATGGTAGGAGCGTGTAAATTTCTTGGTTAATATCAATTTTATTAAATAAATTATTATAAAATTACTTTTATTTTTAAAACGTGTCACTTTCTCTTTTGGGTATTGATATGATGAAAGTTGAAATCACATCAACATTTCAATTTCCAATAAAATATAAATTTTAAAGCTAAAATAAATCATCACTTTAATTATTTAAAAAAAAACTGTTGAGAAATAAAATCTGCCCTACCAATTATATATAATAGATATATCTGTTTATAACGAATTAAAGATCATCTAATAACCGGCAGATGCACCTCTTTCAGGTTTAGAGCATTAATTAAAACCGGTGACCCACTTTTTTCCTAATAAAGTGAATGCTGGTCAGAGGAGTTTTCTTTGAACGTAATAATTATCTAAAGGCATCAATTAGTTACCTTGGCATGAATCTTTGCCCCCGCCTCTATAGCCGGCGCACAGCATTTCCGGATAGATGACCACATTGATGCCATTGGTCCGATGCCACCTTTCGCAAACTCTGCAAAATATTGGCAAACATTCGTGATGACACCACAATTACTCAAATTAAAAAAAAACAAAGCGCCTACCTGTTGTCAATGACCGGCACATCAACCGCCTGAAGAGTCTTCGGTCGGAGCCGTGACCCCGGATTTAAAGCGCCCCATCCAGCTGCCCAGCCGAATTTGCCGAGGAAGTCCTCGTTCTTGTCCGGCAGGCAAATCGGTGCTGCAATA
The DNA here is from genome assembly GCA_001014945.1 of Clogmia albipunctata. Taxonomy (NCBI): domain Eukaryota; kingdom Metazoa; phylum Arthropoda; class Insecta; order Diptera; family Psychodidae; genus Clogmia; species Clogmia albipunctata. The sequence goes on from JXOV01002161.1 coordinate 8,248, forward strand.
AGTTTGTTTAGCAAATTTGTTGATTTAAGAAACAAATAAAATGAGAGATCAAACATCCGGTATAATTATAAATAATTTCGGCTATTTGCAAATTGACAAAACGGAATTTTCTCCAAAATATTTGTCAATAAAATCCGAATGGGTCATTTAATCTTAAATGTAGCTTAAAAATTAGGCTTTTTATTTAATTGAACATAATTATTAGTTTCAGCCAAAAATCTTTACATCCGCCAATGCAATTAACTTACAATATGTTTACGAGTATTAATCACTTTATCTGATGATTATTCAAAGTGTAACGATAAATATATGTATATATAATAAATTAAAAACAGCAAAAAGTACATTTTTTGTGCAATTCTGTATCGAAAAGGAGTCTACTCTTCACGCAAAATGGTTCAGTAACGGTTTACTTTTCTGCACAGAGTGCTGATATAATTCAAAATTGGCACGTATATTGTCACCAATTTAATGAAAATATATATCGTTGTCATAACCATTTCGTTGTGAGTATTCTCATCTCACTCTAATAAACACACTGTCTTACTTGTACACATTGTGTCTTACTTGTTCCACAATTTGAAGAAAAAAACCGCTGCGAACGGCTTTTGATTTAAATTGTCGATTAATTGGTATTTTTTCAGATTTTTACAAAATAGCGTTCGATATACATGTGAAATCGATTATTACAGCACTTGTATCGAAATATAATATTATTATATTTCCATTGGTTCATAAATAGGTACGTTGTTTTAAATTTTTTTGTGCAAAGACTGAATGATGATAAATAACTCGTGTGATTTTAAATTATTGTTCTTATGCTATCCTTAAAATTTTTTAAATAAATACAGTAGAAAAATAACTCATACTAAGCTGATTGTTGTCCGCAAAACATATTGAAGAAATTAAACAAAATAATACTGGTTTTTGTTATTATCTATAAAGTTTTCATTTTAATAGAAGAAAGTTATATATAAGGCTAATATATAAAGAAACAATTCAAAAATAAAATTTTACGTAATAAGTCCATCCATATCATATAAATATTTTTTTATTTACATGTATATATAAAATTTATCATTCGATTCAAAGCCGCTCAACCTTGTATAAGATGACCGGATTTTACATGACGTCATCAGCCGGGAGAAAAATTACATGAATCAATCTGGTTGGTGTTTTTATTAGTAACATGAGAACTAGACAAATGTATATTGTTATCCAGATTCTCTTTTGTACCGAATTTAACACTATTTTCTTAAAACTTTAATACTATTTTACCGATTTAGGTGAGAGAATTTTTGCGATTTTTTTGCATTTCGGCACAAAATAAGTAACATTCAACTTATTAGACCCAAAAATTATTGTCTGAAGTAGTTGTCCTACGTATTTAATCACTTTAATAGTCTTTTATTATCGCTAATTTTCTTGCATACAAAATCAAAACAATGAATGATGGCCGGCTGATGACGTTTCACTACTAATACCACCACAGATCCGTACAACCTTATTGTTAATTAGCGTTGAGTCGATTAATCTTTATAAGATTAGAAATCCATCATGGAAAAGAACGAGAGTGAATTTCCTTCCTTCTGGTTGTCATAATAAATAAATTTTCCTTTCAATTCCTGTAAGGAACATGGGGAGTCTTAACCTTAATCAACGGCTTTAGACTTTTCATTATTATTTGTTTTCAGTGTATTATTAGTCAATTAATATGACCTAGACCGGTTGAAAAAGGATCCAGTCAATACCACCCGCCCGACCAGGGATCAATCCCACGGCCTACGAGGAGGCAGTCGAATGCATTACTACTTCGGCTATGAGGCACGTAGTTGTCACGTTGTTGTTCTTCGTCGCTCTGGAGTGCGATTATTAAATTGTGTATTCAAGCAGTCCATTTTCGGTCGTAAATAAATTAACATCCAATTGTCCGCCGCGCGTTTAATTTACACGAACACACATACAGAACTTTCGACTAAACCAAGAAACCAATTAAGATTTACGATCAACGTGATCGAGGAAAACGGAGACTGAAAAGGTAACGTATTCCGGCCTTTTCCGTAAGAATGTATATATTAAATTAATTAATCAAAGAAAACTTGTGTGGTCTAGTGGTTAGTACTTGCCTCCTCGAGGTCGTGGGATCAAATCCCGGGCGGACATTTTTCAGCGCGAAAAAAGTTTCACGATTTGTGTATATCAATAACATTGCAAAATAATATTCATAGCGAATTATAAATTAGTAATAGCGGAAAAAAAATAAAATGGGCGGATTGACTGGATCCGTTTGCAACCAGTCTATGTGCTATTAATTGACTAATAATACACTGAAAACAAATAGTCATGGAAAGTCTAACACCTGATGGTTGAGGTTGAGACTACCCCCAGTTCCATACCGGAATATTGTGGGACATATTATTATTAATCAAAGAAAACAACGGAAAGAGTAACAAAATTAAATGTTAAGAAAAAATTAATTGAATACAATTTTATGCCATCAGCCCAAATCTAAAAAATTGATTGATTTTAATTTTGGAATCAACACAAATTCGAAAAAATCTATTGTAAATTATCATAGTTTGAATTTTTCAATTATTTTTTAGGTTATTTTCAATCATTTATGAATTTTTTTTTATGTAGCTAGATACATTAATTATTCAAATATGTATCAATAAAACAATATTTTGAATGTAAGGAATATAATTTGAATTAATTAAATTAGATTACATTATCAATGGTTTTATAATTAATTAATTTTGTCATAATAAAATAACTAATATGTTATTTTATTATGACAAAATTATAAACAAAATTCAAATAACTGCAACTGCAAATTTAACAGCGGTGTTTCTGTCTTCCTGACCTAATTAACCGAATCAAAAATTCTCACTTATATGTACTCTCAATGAATACTATGAGATGACCGCATTCAAATATCTTGCAATTTGTTTAGTAATTTCCAAAAAGGAATTATGAACACAATTAATTATTTTCCAATTGGGTTTGTATTTAAATTATTTTCAGTAATGATTATCAATTAAAATTAAATTTAAAGTCTCTTTAAGGTTCCACAAAATACAGCAAATAAAATCATTTTAATTAATGTAAGTTAATTATGTGGAATAATTTAACAGCAACAGTTATTTAACGACATAGCAATTGTAAAAATTAATATTAATTTAAAAATTAAACAAACACTGTACCTAAACGAATTAGAAAAACATTAATTACTACCCACAGAAACATAATAAAACAATTAAAAGGAATCCATTTAGGTTGTCTACACAAACAATGCTAACACGTGAACTTAATATATTCTATTGAAACTAAATTTCCAGTTCACATTCACTTTAGAAGTAGTAGTTTTATTCATTAAGTTTCACTTTCTTGTGAAAAAAAATAGTATTTGTACTTAAAACTACATTCCCATCATCAATATCAGGAAAATGAATCGATTATCTAAATTATTCCAAAAATTGTAAACTATCGGAATACATATTAAAGTTTCACTTTCATCTGAATACCAAATGACTTTAAGAGAATAATTTAAATACAAAATTTATCGCTTTTTTAAATGACCGGCTAATTTAAATATTTATTACCAAAGTTAAAACGATGATTTTGTAAAAGATCACATCAATTTCAGGCAAATTCGATAACCATCGTTAAACTCTACATTTCTTCGTAAAAAAAGATTAAATCTTGTAATTTGTTATAACAATTTTGAAAGTAGTTTTCTAAAAACAAAATCCCATCCCACGATCTATAAATTAATGTAAAAAACGCTTCATCTATGTTTGTTTAAGAGATGATGAAAATTCATAAACAGCTTTAAATACAACGACCAAAACATAATTCTGAATTAAATCATTTCGTTACATTATTTTGTTCCAGAACGAAATGTTAAATCATTAACCATACAAGATTGCCGACACTAATGAAAACACTTTCATTGAATTTCGAATACAAAGGTGTCCACGAAGTCTTGAAGTCAAAACATTTATGTTTTAAATTAATTTCTTATTATTTTCATAAGAAAAAATTGCCTTTGAAAAAAATGATCCATCTATCAATATCAATTAAAAGTATAATGTACTTTGTATACAATAAAGCCATGCTTTAATTCAAAACAATGTACTGTAGAGTGTAGATATGGTTATGGAGGATTATTCATATAATATATAATAGTTATTTTCGTTTCAAGACGGTTTAAGTTTCGGTTTTCAAGAAGGAAGGCTGTTTCCGCTAGGAGACGAAGTCGACGTCGCGAATAGCTTCCTTCGTGAAAACTGAATTAAACGTCGAGAAACGAATGCAATTTTTCCCAATTTTCATTTGTAAAATAGCACAAAAACTAATTAAATATTTATATGGGAAACATTGAAACATAACTTTGAATGACTTCTGTCAATAATTCACTGAAACTGCCCTAAATGAAATTGTTTTGTGTTGTGAAATTGATTTCTTGCAAATATAATTTTTTAATACTGATCATATTAAATCATATTTAGAATTTAAAATTGATATAATTTCATGTTTATTAAAAATATGACCTTACTGCTAATTTATTTATTATCAATTTATATCGTGACTAAAATTTAATGAAACATTTTGATGTTTCATTCTTCAGACTAGAATAAGTAGAAGAAGTCGAATGATAAGATGTATTTGTGAATGGAGTTGTATCTTTTCATTTTTATAGTACATTTTTCATAACTGTTTCCATTCAGTTTTTCAAGTCGTGATGATTATTATGTTTCATTTATAAAAATTTCACTTTTTATTGAAAAAAATAATAATAATAAATTATTGAAAACAAGTACTTCTTATATCAAAATTGGGAAAATATATGAATAAGATCATTGTAACGAAGCCATTTGGCACCGCACACTAGGACAGTATAGATCTGGTTACTTTTTAGGAGAAAATAAATGTAAATAATATGTACGATTAGTTTGTATTACCAGCTAATTTCGTATTATGTAAATCATGACGATATTTTGCGAGAACATTTTTCTCCTGTACTGAGAGCACTTTATTGCAATTTCAATATATATATATTGTGCAATTCCGTATCGAAAAGTAGACTACTCTTCACGCAAATTGGTTCTGTAACGGTTTACTTTTCTGCACGGAGTGCTGAAATAATTTAAAATTTACACGCAAATTGTCACCAATTCAATGAAAATAAATATTGTTGTCAAAACTATTTCGTTGTGAGTATTCTCATCTCACTCTAATAAACACACAGTCTTACTTGTACCATACACATTGTGTCCACAATTTGAAATAAACCCCGTTCCGAACCGTTTATATTTTTAATCGATTAATTGGTTTTTATTTTTAGAATTACACAAAATAGCTTTCGACATGTGAAATCGGTTATTACAGCACTCATTTATCTATTTTTACTCGCTGAGCTCGTCAAAATACAATGTAAATTCGTGCTGCAATAACCACTACTTCAACACTTGTATCGAAATATACTAATACAACACATTGTGCAGTGAAGTCACTTCTTAATAATTAAGAACCTACACTTTTAATAGTTATTTATACAACAAGGTCGATAAGATAAGGCATTATTAAACACAAGGGTTGTTTTAAAGATGACCGTGTTTTATACAAAATTGTATCAATTTTAAATAAATTAACACAAAGTTAAAAAAGAACATTCGTTTTCTTAAAATCAAAATTAAAATTTGTTGCCTTCCTCAAATTGTTTTCTATCCTTTTCTAATTCCATGGAAAGATAGTCAAAGTTATGACTTATTTCTCTTACTCGCAAATTTGTTTAAAGAATTCTTTAAAGCACTTGTGCAATAAAAACGTTTTTGACAGAACAAATTTAAGTGCCATAATATCAATTTCATGCGACAAAAATGCATAAATAAAATTTAAATATTTTCACTTAAATTTTCTTCACGAAATAAAATGAAAATATCTTGAAGAATATATTTAATTCGAAATTTTATAAATATCGTACTAATTTAATAACCTGAATAGCATGCAAATTCTACATTAAAATTCAACATGAATCAAACATTTTCGCTTTTATAATAATAATGCTAAAATCATCAATTCCAATTAAAAGAATATATTATCTCCAGCGATCCTTTTCTAAAAAATAAACTGTTTTACCTATATGGGGCATGTAATGGACTGGCCGTTCCAGAGTCAACACGGAGACATCGTAGCGATCGGCCTGAGGCGTGAACTTGAAGTAGGGATGGACGTCAATCTTTCGCACACCAAAGGTGTAGGCAGGAAGGGGTTCCACCGCCGAATTGATGACGTAATCGCCGAGGGTGACGTGCACCTGGCGAGGGCTGGCACGAGCTACACAGTGTCCTGCCGTAACCACATGTCGACGTGATATCAAAGAACCACCGCATCTGGAAAGCAGAGGTCTCCTTGGTTAGGAGAGACAGTCCAAAATCGTATTTGAGGTTAGTTTGGTTAGTATTGATTAGTATTTTACATTCCATGGAAGTCAGTTAATTTGGTTTAGTGTTAGATTAATGCCGAATCAGTCCAGAAGTGAGTCACTCAAAGCCTGGTATTTACCGAGAGGATCCAATGCGAATATAGGCCTGCCAGGGAAATGAGCCGAATCCAGCGTCATCACCCCCCACAATTCGTCTTTGGGCCGTTTGCTTAGCGACAGATATTCCACAGCCTGCAACGAAACGAGGAACGGTTTTTTGTACAAGGATTTGTTCTTCAGTTAGTTCTACATAACAGAAAAAACAAAAGTTTAAAAAGCATTTAAAAGTAAAAGGACTGTACAGATGTCGTTTAAAAAAAAGAGCCGAAACCAGAAAACACATAAATACTTGAGGGAATAAGATGTAGGTAAGGATGTTTTCGTCAGGCTAAATGCACAAGCAGGTATCATTTTTCCATTCAAATGTAACATTTTGACATATCAAACATTTCACTAATTACTACGATCATAAAATATAAATCATATCGATCTCACGGTCAAACAAGACATTTCCATGTGAGCGATCGCCATTATTTCGACACAAATTTGTCTTTGCAAACTTAGTTACGTCAAAGAGGATATTTTGAAATGCAACAAATTAATGACTAAAAACAAATTAGAGTTGTTGACAATTGAAGATTACGACAATTAACTATTTTATACAGACTGAACCAAAAGAGTGTGTCATGCGGGTGTTAATTTCAATGCCATTGGTCATTTACAAATGGGAAGGGGTTTCTTTTTGGTTTTGTAATTGATATGTAATTATATTGTTTTATGTATATGTATATATTTATTTTTAAATTGGTATATAGAGATGGAGTAATATATAATTGGTGAGACTCACTGGGATCATTTGAAACTGGTCCATAGTCTTTATTCGGTACACTGGTCAAGTCGACCGTGTTACTAAAATCGGACGTTCCTAAATTGGCAGACTTCGCTGTCCGATGGCAACATCCTCGCATGAACCCACCACACGATCCTTGCAACAAACCGCTCGACATCCAACACAATATAAAAAATTCGCATGTGCCGCCCTCATGTTGGCATTGCAATTCTCTAGACGCGACGTCACCTGATAATATACAGCCAATCATTTGACGGATCATTGATACGGATTGCGAGATGATTTTTATGTAACAAATTGTCAGAAAATAGTTTTACAGCAAAAAAAAGAACATACAACCACAGCATGATCAGTACGGATCGGTAGGAGAATGAAGAAATGGTGCTTTTTAGAGTGTCCGGAAAAAGTGTTTGTGTAATTGTGTGTGCGTGTTTGTGTTTTTTAATTTTGTGGTTGCATTGAATTTCGTCACCACAGCAAGTGACACTATTTGAATATTGATTTCCAATTCTCGGTTTTCAAAACAAAAATCATTATAACAAAACAAAAAATTAAAACATAAAAACTCGGTTATTATCGATTCGTTAATTGTTGTACAAATTATGCCTTTATTGTAGTTATTGTCGTGTACCAGCTCGGTACAGAGTGTAATAATATTTTTTCGACTTTCACTTTGCAAAGAGTCGAGCACTACTCCGGCGCGCAATCACATTGAAACATATCGCAACATGAGAGCGAAAAAAATCGATCATTTTCGTATAGAGAAGAACAACTCGAACGGAATGGAAGGCCAAAAGCTTTTCTTTTATTATTATCTCTCTCTTCATACAGCAGATGGATATTAAACCATTGAACGTACATATTTCTCGATCGCGCATTGACAATGGTGTAATTGTAATAATCAATTTTAGTAGTGATCATAAAAGCAAGACAATAAAATGAACAGAAATGATCTTTACCTCGATCAACGCTGGATGACGGATCGTCCGCAATGTCCTGCAAGTTGAACTCGTTGCGTACATCCTGGATGGCGGCTAGCTCATTGAGGCCGAAATTCTGGTCACTGATCACACATCCCGGGGACGATCATTTGCATTAATAAACCGGAGGGGTACCCATAAATAAAGACAAAATCCATTTACTTTCACATTCACTTTCCATCATCAACATCATCCAACAACCCACAACCAAACCAGATGCACAAACTGTTTTTTTTTCTCTCCTTCAAATCCACCATGTACTATATCCAATTCCCAGAATTGGAAGCCCAGTTTGTGAGGCGTTTTGTAATGATCTTGCATCTATTCAAGTCCACGACGACGAGTTGCGTTACCAGTGATGAAATTATGATCGTTCCGGTTTAAACCATCGCATAGATTGCGATCGCACATCATAATCGCATGCAATCTTCATTAGTTCCATCTTTCAATTTAGAATAAAAGATCACAAAAATAACACTTTCCATTTCCAATTTACATGAACATATAAACACGATCGTAATTGATTGTAATTTATATAATTTTGGGCATTTTCTCAAATTGATCCAATGAGTCACGAGAAGAGGCGGAAAAGCCCGGGAGTTATACAACAATTTACTCAACCTTAACATTTAATATCAATACCACATAACATGGCATTACGGATCTACAATCTACATAAACCGCAACTTAATCCGATCTCGGGAGGTAAAAGTGTCAAACCCAATCACAGATTTCATCACTGAAGAGCATTTCGTCGTCAACTGGCACCAGATTGGGCGATTATTAACTCACCGGAAAACCACATTATCGCTGGAATAAGAAGATGTGCCGGTGGGACCATCGGCAGGGAACACCACTCGAGGACTTCGACTGCGCCAGAATTGGTTGCCTTGTTGAGGGAAAATGGGATGCTTTGGAGGTCCTGGGTAATCGCTGAATATTTCATAAGATTTTGGTGGAAAGTATGGATTGGGTAAGATGGATTGCCTTTGCATAGGCTTTGGTGTTTCTCCTGAAAATTCTCCACTAGAGAATGGAATGATTCCAGAGGTAGATGGTGCCACTGGGTGTTGAACAGGTAAAGATGTTTCAATGTTAATGATCGATTTGAGACGTTGTTGTTCTGCATTTTGATCTACGTTTTCTTCGCCAGGAAATTTCACAGTTCGTCCACTTCTCGGTTCTCGGCGGAAGTCTTCCGGCTGATAGGGTTTCTGATTCGGTAGAATGTGTTCAGCGAAGTCAAATCGATCCTCTTGGTATCCTTGTGGCACAAACTTCGGTGGTGGGTTTCTGTTAGGAGCTGGCACTCTAAATGAACTTCTTTGGCTGAAATTGTCCTGCTTTCTAGTATCTATGACTCCCACATTTTTGTCCTCCTCCATCTCATCGTATAAGAACTCCTCATCGTAGTCACTCTTTCTAGTGGCTGTGGCTACTGGTAATGTGGTCGCGTTTTTGTTGTAAAAGCTCAAATAATCGTTGCTCGTGAAATTCTCCAACTTTGCTGGCAACCTAAAGGATCCTATTGATTTCTTGTCCGTGCTTTGTCCGCCATCCAACCTCGTCTCCATAAATCGGACATGGTCTACAGTGGAGAATATCTCATCGGGCGACAACAGATTCCTGGCCACAGACTGGTGTGGTATCTTTGGTGTTTCGTGTATCCTGAACCCGATGCCCGAGTGCGGCGATGTCTGTGGAATTTGGTTTGGACTCGGCCCAATCGAGTGGATTGTGTTGGCCAAGAGGATGCCTACGATAAATGTCATCAGTCTCCATTTACTCCTACCGAACATATTGCTAAACTCTGTTTCGTTTTCAATTAAATTTACACAAACGACTCTGCCTCATAAAAGTGACTAATTGGAGACTGTTTTGATAATAGAAAAAATGATAAAACTACTTCTGACTCATGACTCTTGCACCACTCTATCATTTACACACCACCAACAGCACCTGGCCAGTCAGTCTTTGGAGCCGCTGAACCTCTTCACTGGGCGAGTTATTTTTGTTGTTGCAGTAACAAACAATAAATTTCACTTTTAACTCTCTGGACGATAATATTGTCGTAGTCGTCGTCGTCAGATTGTGGAAAGAAAAAGTTTCACTTTTGGCAACCCGTTCCGTTTTCTGCAGCAGCGGCCGAGCCCAGTATTTAGATTGGAGCCGAAACCACAAGACCAGGATCCCCTTCACATAAGTCCGACGAAGAATAGTAATCCCTTTTATCTTGGCGAGATGATCATGACCGATCTCTGGGAGAGGAGGAACTTTCTTCTTCAGCAACGCGGTTTATGTATGTTAATCCAGATTTATTTAGCGCACTTCTTTGTTTGTCAAGATCCACCAAACAACACCAGACAATGCACAAATACTTTCTGCTCACAATTTCTCCTCCGCCAGAAGAGTGCCAGAATATTGTTGTTGATGTTTTAAGAAGAATAAAAGAAGACGACGAAAAAAGCACAAACAATGGCTGGGTTCACAAAACACTAATTTCCATACAATTCACACCACTTTGCACTTGAAAAGCGAAACGGGGAAAATTATTATCTAGATAAAGACGATGAGGACGAGGTAACTAATGAGACACTCCAAAGTAATCCGAGGTAGTAATATGCATTCCCAGTTAATTGTGGACACTATCACTGATTTTAATTATCACTTTAAATCGATCATTTTTCGCTCTTTGTATTATTTCTTCTTCTGCGCGCGCACACCAGAAAATCGTTTCTCAGCACGTTTCGTATTAAATTTCAAGTTTAATTCGCTTAAAATTAAATTAAATTATAAAACACCATGGACTCGGATTTATTATTATATATCAAGAGCTGGAATAACGGTTTCCTCACTAAGCGACCGATTGACTCGACAAATAAACGTGGACTGCTGTTGTGTGGTATCGGCTGATCCTTACGCAGATCTCCCGCCCGAAAAACTCTGTTTCTGCGACCTTCTTGAGTAAAAGCTCGAAGAAGTCTGCGCGCGCGGTTTTTCCTCCAACCACCAGCTACAGTTCCCCATCTAATTAAACCTCCTCAACAACAAAACAACAGTCGTCGTTCAGAGCCAAACGCAACAGTGAAAGAAAGGTAATGAGAAACGATCGTTCATTCAAATATTGCGCTCTCCGTGTCGCTGTGTTGGTGATCGCGCACGGCGCAAAGCCGTTGAAGTTGGGGGGCATCCATTCTTTTTCTGGGGCCCACAGAAATGACATCAGCCCATAGAAATCCCATCATAATAATGGAATGGAATTTCTTTCTCCCGGCATCAGATGAAATTCTATTCCACCTTTTATTAATCCCTCTATCTCTCTTAATATCCATAAAATTACTCAAAAGTGATCGTCGTCGTCCCATCGATCGAATCGATTAAAATTCAAGAACCGTTAAATTCCTACTCTCAATTTATGTGTGTCTAATTTAACATTGAGAAACAAAAGCAATGCAATCAACACCGGAGATTAGATAAGTTTATGTGGAGCTCAGTCATCGCATATTTTCGATTTCGACCCGAAAATTCACCTTCATTATTTTATCTATTTCATAATAAAAAGTATGCCCGGAAACGGTGCCTTTATAGGCCTCTTATTTTACCGGCATTAACTATTACAATCAGAGTTCAACTGCTCTCTTCCCTAAGCTAAGTTACGATTCATTAGATGTGTTATTTAATAGATCTTTAACTGCCCAAATTTTATTTAATGTTTGCTTCATTTTCCGGCATCTATTGCAAAATCAGCAAAGGGAAGCTTTCCTCAAAAACAATTGTTTCTATACAAAACATTTATATAAATAGTTTTAAGTTTCATTTTATATATAGGAAATGGTATTAATGTCAAATGTTATTAAAATCAGCAATAAATCTTAATACATAATTCGACAGAGCAATAATTTAGTACCGTTTTCACCTAATTTATATGTATTATTTCATCAATTAACAAAGTCAATGTCAATATCATGCATGTTTAATAAAAGTAAATATAGGAATTTATATAATTCATAAATTTTAATCATTTTGTATTCAAACATTTATTTTGAAATGCATTCGAATTTTTTACTCTTAATTAGCAAAAATCAAATAGCAACCAAATCTAGTGTGAATTCCTTAAATTCTCGTTTATGAAGAAAAAAAAGCAAAAGTTTATAATCTTCTTTTTATACGACTCAACAACCATTGCCGGTCTAGGTCTAACCAATTGGTTTCACGTAATCAAAGGTAAAAAATGACCTATCTATTCATTTGCCAATCTCTCACAATTGACTATTAAATATCATTTTTATAAATCATTATCTGTTATGACTATGAACAGATGATTCCAAATAGAGCATATTTATTGACAGATTTTTGCCACCGAAACAGAACATACGTACTACAAAGAAAACCATCCCTTTCACAACTTTCATCTGTATCCGTCCATTGAACAGCAGCAAATTACTAGTATTAGAAGGATCCGGTTTATCTCTTCGATTCTATGCATCCCATCCAAGCTTTGAAAACAAAAAACAAAATTTATCATAATACGCTATAATTGCAAATAAAGTTAAATTAATAAACAAAAAACTACATTAGTAGTGGATAAGAAAGGAAAAACATAAGGGTGAATATATCTATTTTTTTTTTATTATACAGTGGACGCCGCTTATTAGGACCACGTTTAACAATCAGTTTATTGGGCCAAAATGGCTAGGAATTCATTGAAAATTCATCGCTTAATGGAGCCAAACCCATCGCTTTATAAGGCCATTCTGT
>JXOV01002163.1:0-54927 GCA_001014945.1 Clogmia albipunctata
TAATTTTTCTCCCGGCTGATGACGTCACATTAAATCCGGGCGACTTATTCAAGGTTGAGCGACTTTGTTTTGAACTATTTAAAAAAAATTGATAATTGATTTTATAAAGTTTAAAAAATGACTTGCTGTAATAGATTATTGGATTGATAATAAAAGTAATATAAGATTTTTTTAAGTGTAAAGAAATGATTAGGGATAGATAACCATCAGTGAATCTAGGGGTGTGATTCTTTAGTGCTTAATAAAATCGAAAAAAAACTTTTTTTCAATTTTGTATAAAAAATATTTAAGGCCCCTTATAACTTGATGTATAAATATTAAGACTGGACCTAACCTGTGACTTACTTATTTAAAATAAATAAATTTTAAACATGGGGGTGGCTTACTCTAAACATTTAGGGGTGTAAAAAACCATTACATTTATATAAGAAATTGTATTTTCAAATTTCTTCTCTGGTTGATGATATTAGATAGCCGTAAGACCTGTCAATGCCCTAAGACACGCTAACTTTGAGGAGTTAAATTTACAAATCTACAATTATTGCATTTTTTTAAATTGCTTTTCGGATTCGGGCTTTAGAAAATTATAATTATTTATGGTATTACAGGGCATTTGTATTCTTTGATATTTGTTAAATTAGTAAATTAAATAAAAATTATTAGAATAGATTATTTTTAAAAATAATTTCCATATATAAATTTATATTACCCACATTCCAAAAATTAATTTTAATTTTTAATTATTTGAATGAATAAATTTTTTTGAATAATTTTAATAATTAAATTAATGTCACTCAATTTCTAAAATTATGTTGGAATTTCTGGGAAAGCTTTACCAAAATGGCGTCCAATTTTTAATGCGTGCATGTGAATGTAAATCAAAATTTAATTTAATTTCTCATTGATAAAATATTTGAGATGAAAATGTTTTCCAAGGTGAGTCACCTGAGGATGAAGAAGAAATTACACATTACACTTGGCATTGCCCAATCATCCCAACAATCTTCTTGGGGTGGAAAGTTTTTTCACGCGATTGTAATATGTTTGGGTATATTATTTGTAGAAATTACAAAACTTTTTCAATTATAAAGTAAAATTTAATTTAGAATTCTGCATTGAGGGGTGGAGTTATGATCCGGATGTAGGCATCCAATTGGGAAAGAGGCGAATCCAGAATTGTTTAATGAGTAACGAGGCTTAATGTAAATATAACGAATTCAATGAATATTTGGTAATTACAGGATTTAACAATGTTTTCAGAATATTTTGAATATGATCTGGAATCATTTCCACAATCCTTAGAATTCGTTCAATCTAACCGTAGGCGTTTTTGTTGATTAAATCTTAGGAGGAATTTGTATTTCAATTTAAAGAAAATGATAATTAAATTTATTGAAGTAATTCGAACTAAAAAATATAATTATATGGAACTGCACGTATAATGAAATGTATTTGCGGCGTCTTGTATTTGAAAGTATTTGATACCTCATTTTCTTTCATCAACGATACGCGACGAATGGTATGATTGAACGTCTTTCAATTTGTGTGCTCAACAAATTATAATTCTGCAGGCTTTCTTATCTGCAAATAAATCAGCATCAAATTGTTCGCGCGCGTTTAATTTACATGAACACACATACAGAACTTTTGATTTTATTGACCCCTTTTCAAAAACCATAAGGAGATGTCGGATCGATGCGATCGAGAAAATCGGCGACTGAAAAATGTATCCTTATCTGATGAAATTTCTTAACCGCAAGTATACACGTACATCACTCGTTTGAATAATATAATAAACGTAACTAACATAAATCGATATAGGATCTGCTAATCTTAATCAGTATCCGCTGATATCTGATAAGATTTGTAAGATAGAATCCTATGTATTATAAACATATTTTTTTTATGATAAAGAAATTAATTCGCTTTTAAAATGATTTATGCATTTTTTTGTATAATAAACATCACATGTCACTTTATGAATTATTATTTAAAACTAGGTAAACATCAATTGGGATAGTATTATATTTTAAACGATATAAAAAAACTAATTTTAAGAGCGTTTTGGTTAAATGCGTAATCTTATACAAATTATGACTGTTCATCGCAATTCCCGCAATTCTTTTTTTCTAAAATCTCAAAAGTAAGCAGTGCTTATTAGAATTTACAGCACTTTCGTCGTTGCCCTGTAATTTGTTCTGTATAATAAGGAAACATGTGGCTTACCTGTTCGATTTGGTGGGCGGTGTGGCGTAGGGGACGCCGAGGAACGCCTCGATGGGTTTGAGGAACTTGTAGTTCTCGAGGGGCAGGATGAGGCCCTGCAGTCTTCCGTATCTGGTCTGCACGATCCTCGAACCGAGGCGGGCGTTTTTGTACAGGTCGTTGGAGGAGGCGAGCGCCCCAAACTCCTTACCATTGTTCAGTAACAGGAGGCAACAGAAAACGGCCAAATAAACGTGTAGCAGGTTGTTCATTTTGGAACAGTAGCAGCAGCACAAGGGCCGGTCCCTCCTAAGCACAAAATTGTTGTTGTTGCTGAATCCCATTAAAATTAAACAACAACTCGCTCTCTGTGATTCTCTCTAGCTTAAATCCTAATTTTAATTCACTGTTTTCACCCCCGCACACAAATATTCATCAACAAGAACAACATTGCTCGTCAATTAATTTGAATGGGACTCGGTTCGCGGAACAACCACAAACAGACAGACACAAATCATCGTTCGCACATGGTTTCCGGCAATGAAGTCGATCTTCTCACACATGACGATGAGGAATAATTTATCCTACTCCAGGAACAACAACAACTTGGCTTCAATTTTCCCTCTATTATGCTAAACGAATCACTTGTCCTCCTCAGCATCATCAGCATCGTCGTCGGCTCCATCATCATCATAATCATCATCCTCCTCGACCCTTCCATAATCATCATCGACATCGTCCCCGCTGTCGTTTCTCGCTTCCTGAAGCTCATCCGCACTGCATTGTCTTGTCCTGGAACAAAAATGGCAAAAATATAGACAAAAAATTCTATATAATAATGCTGATGAAATTCTGCAATTAGTGATGGTAGAATTTCGCTTTTTTATTACTCCTTCTACTCGCTTTTTGTCTTTATTTTCCTCTACATCCATCCATCCAAATCCCCCTTTCCTCCCCCCCCTTTAATACAATTTTGTCTTATTAATAAAACTGAAATGAATTACGTTGTTCCTATTTTGCTATCATAATTATTCAGATTATTTCCCGGATTTAAACAGGATGAACATTCCAAAGAAATATGATTAACATTTCCAGTTGTTTCATTCGCAAAGTTTTCAGTAGCAAATATTTTTGAAATAAAACTGTTTATTAATTATTTTACTTTCAGTAGTGCTTGTTATGAATAGTTTTCAAATGACTGAATAACAATGAGTGATTATGAAAAATATTTCAAATAATTTAGTATGTTTAAATTTCAATAATTTCTACAAAAATTTAATTTTGACACATAATTTTTCATTACCTAACCAAATATTTAATTATTAGATAGAACAATTTTTAAGCTTTGGTTTGGATTTGTAAGGATGATTTTCTTAAGGGATAAGAAGTTCTGTTATGATAAATCAATCATATGCCTTAATAAACTTATCAAGAAAACATTTGGGAAAGTTCTTGTAGAATTAAATTTTAACATTTAAAATTAAGAAACGATGCTTTTAGAAATATTTCATATATTAGTGTAGATCTTTTCGAAAATATTCGAAATCAAATGAAATGGAGCAAAAGAATAAATTCTAGATATATACAAAAAGTAAAAGTTATTTATACAACAAGGTCGATAACATAAGACATTAGTAACCACAAGGATCTTTTAAATTCAAGAGTTATAAACAAGGTTCGACTGATTGAAAATGAAAATCAACTGCATTTTATACAAAATTGAATGCATTTTTAAATAAATCAATACAAAAATCTAAAATTTCTTTTTTGTACCAATATCCGTTTCTCTGTTCCACACCAATAAAATTTCAATACATGCTTTTGTTGCAGATATATGTGCTTGTCTAGCATAAGAACAGAACATTTTTTTCAATTTTATGTGCTTTTGAATTTCGAAAACCTTTTTATAACCACTTTTAATTTCTCCTGTTCAAAATTCATTATTTTGATAATAGTTTTTAGTGATATTTACTATTAATTTTAAAACAAAATGAAGAATTGCCACAATATTTTCTAAGTCCATTATCGGAATCTGGAAGACAGAGAGAAGCGAATATAAAAAATGAGACGTCTTTATGTTTTGTTTCATTATTTTAAAAATATTTGAAAGAAAAATGTCGGTACAGTGACAATACGAAACTGACTTTCGTATAAACTTGATCAATTCGATGGAATTCGATCACAGTGATCACACTCTAATTATACAGGAAAACACTAGTGATTAAGAGAATTCTTTAAACACTTGTGTTATAAAAACTGTTTTGACAGAACAAATATTAGTGTCATAATATGAATTTCATACAATATAAATGCATGAAATTACTTAAAGTGTGTCTTCGCCGATCTACTCGTATGTTTGTATAGGAATATTTAGTAAGTAATGAACTAGTTGTTCTACAATTTCACTTACTTTTACAATTGAATTTGATATAATTTTACTGTTTTTTTTATAGAACTATTGGTTCTGTGAAAAAGATACACTTATTGTATAAAGAATTTTTACGAATTGTATATAGAAATAATAAAGAATCCCCTTTTTAGGGGTTGAGGCTTATACTGCTATAGCATATAGTGCTAATTACACTTTTATCTCATAAAATCACTTCCAGCCCAAAATCATTAAAAATAAAATATTTCAAAAAAGACTATTATGTGCATGAGTTTATTTTAAGAAATCTATTCAGTAATATAGGTACATGCTTTCCCATCAACGGATACTAATACTTTTTATATTTCATCTCAACATTGTGCTTCATCTATATGTCTCAATAAAAACAAATGTCTATTTTGAGACACGTTTTAATGGGTTATTTTTTTTATTTCCTCCTGGACACATTCATCTATAATAGATCCCGGAAGTTTGACCAGCAGAAGGCATAACTTTTTTGATTTATTTCTTCTTTTTTTCGTATTATTTCCATTTACACTCGTAAATTATGACAAATTTCTGTGTTTTCTAACGGCACCAGTACTTTGGACGTTGCGAAAATAAGTGCTTGCGTAGCAAATTGTGTTATAAATGACACCGTAAATTAGAAGCTGGCTCCCTTCCCCCAAAACAATCGCCACATCTATTATTAAAGCTCCCCGTATTGTTGGAGTTTCGCATATGTGCGGTTTGATGGTGAATTTTCGCCATATATTCTCATCGCAATTATGATTATCGCATACAAAAATGTGCATTATCCTATCCATTTGTTTTAACAACTTTTCCTCGCCGCCACCACCACCACCATATCAGCATCTCATGGCCCAACAATTAATTGAATGGAGTGTAATTTGCAAATTGAATTTTATTTCACAAGTTTTCAATTAATGAATGCTTGAAAGTTAGGTGCGAAAGCCACACATTTCGGGCAAAAGTAAAAGAGATATAGAGTAGTAGTGAAATGGAGAGAGGAAAAGGGAAAAAAGGCGATTTTGCCGTTCGTTCCGCCTCCAACAGATATAATTGATTCGCTAACTTGCAAAACTGCTCCGCAAAAGTTGTTGTACGAATATTCATCAACTAATTTGCAAATTAGGTTCTTATGTACATGCAGATTTCGTGATTACAAGCTGCATTTTGCGACCAAACTTTTACAATTCGAAATGCATTCATCAAAGTTATTTAAAATGCAAATCTTTTTCTTGTAACAAACCGTTATTTTCTATTTGAATATCAAAAACTTTGCAAATAATTCAAAGTTTGCAACGTTGGATAATTAAATCCAGGAGGAAATTTTTAATAATGTAATAAAATTTAAAAGTACTATCTGATATTTTGTAGGAATCACAGTTTTATTTGGTTTTATTTATTATTCACGTCAAATTAAAATTTCATTTGGAACTCAATTTTATTCAATTCGGATCGTGGAGTTAAATACAGCATCATCTTATTTCTTGAGATTTAAATAATTCATTTAATAAATTATATAGTTGACACGTTCCAGTAGTTATTCAAATAAATTTAATATTTAACGGTTAATGAGAATATGCTCTCTGAATTTGAACAAATTTAGTTTGAAGGAATTCATTAATCATTTCTAGAGGTAGTAGATGTGCGTTTTGGATGACGGTTAGGTTTTTTTAAGCGGTATCATATTTTATTCGGTGTGCTTGTAATTTTTCAGAAATATTTGAGATTTTTGTATTCACAGATAATTAGAATTGAATCGTTTAATAAAATGGGAACTGGATTTGGTTTAGTTATTTTATTCGAAGTGGTGGATTATAATACATTCTGTTGGGTAGTATGTGTGTATTAAGGTTTTTTCGAATTATTAAGTTATTATTTTATTTGTGAGAAAAATTAAAATTGATTCTAATTATCATATCATTTATATATGTCTCAAAAATTTTAGATGATTTGTACGGAACTTAGGGAAGTCTCAACCTCTACAAACTAATGTTAAACTTTTCATGACTATTTGCTTTCAATGTATAATTAGTCAATTAAAAGGACCTAGACCAATTGTCACCGGATTGAGTCCAATGTTCTTATATTTTCAATGTTATTGATATACAGAAATAAAACCTTTTCGAACTAGAAAAATATTTGCCAAGGATTTGAACTCACGACCTCGAGAAGGCTAACCACTAGACTACAAAATTATATAATACAATTTATCATTTCTTCTTATAATTTCCTTCAATAAATATTTGCAATTATGGTTTAGTTGGTCCCGCACGCTTGACCAAAACCCAGGAGGGCTATATCCCCACATTTGATTACTTTTCCGATATTTCTTCATTTATTTACTTTCCAGTATTTGAGTATGTAATATTCAGTTTCCTAATTTTCAGTTTCTTATGTTTATAACCAAGTTTCAAAATCTTTATTAAATACACTGTTCTATTGTCGTTGAGGAAAAAAATAATATTCAACTCTTAGAAAAATCTTAACCAATTTAGTTCTCATTGTAAATCAGGGGTATGAAATTTGCAAATCAGCTATTTATTCAAATGACTAATAACTATCGTAACGAAGATTGAACGTATAATGTACCAAGTTGAAATAAAAACAAAATGAACAGAATTGGACTGCTGGGGTCTAGTCATTTTGGTACTAAAAATATTAATCAATTTGCTCAATTCGGGCATAAAACCATGTATGGACGGTTTGTAGGGAATTTACTTTTCTTTATTTTAATATGGTTTGGCTAAGATACGCCGTTTGTTAGCTACGTCGCGTAATAGCCTGAAAATACGCTGAAAATATTATCCGAAGTTGTGACTTTATTAGCTGTCATATTGTGTCAATAATATCACCAAAAATGCATAATTAGCCTAGATTTCGATAGTCATCATTATTTTTTTAAATTCTAAAATTCTTTATACTATTGTCTCGATATTTGAAATTAGGACTTTAGGACTTTCAATGTGAGGTACTGGCGGCCTGCTATGACATCGCGACCAAAATTTCCAAAATTCTGGATATATTTCGGATTGTCCAACAACCCCAATCAATAGATAGTTTATTGGTTTTAGTTTTTTCGCAATTTCGCAAAATTGATTCAAGTTTTTGCAAATCTGTTTTGACCTAAAGTTGTCATCTGTTAAGAGATATACTGTGTGTAAATTTGAAGATCCAGTTTCTTTTGGTTTCAGAAATATCAAGGTTAAATGGGTACGGCTTTAATCTTAATTCAAACTGTATTTAAGTCCCACACTTAGAGGTTAGCCCAACACATCAATGCCAAAATAAATTCTTTCAAAAAGATGGGTTATAATTGTATCTGTCGTTTTTAATTTTTTTCTTTAAATAAAAATTAAAAGTTTTCAATTATTCTAAGACAGTTTTAAACAATGACTTAATCAACATTTCTATTTCAAATACACAATTGAAACTTTAAATATAATAACTCAGTAAATTCTCTAAATTTCTGGGATTAAATTGATTTCAATAACAATCAAAATAGATAAAGCAACCCTTAGTAATCTTCCACCTCCAAAACCAACATAAACACGGCCGGCAACAATGGACTGATAACAATTAGGTGGAAACCTCAGATTGTTTAATTTATTAAAATTGCAAATTCGAAAGATGGCGAAAGATGGAAACTTTGGAGATTGAAGGGAAGAGAGTGAGTGAATCCATTGTGTGACCGATATCTGTTTCCACAAAACTTGGGCTGACAATAGTTCTGATCCAAAGTCGGAACCCTCGTCAAGTTTTTGGCAACACCATTATTCGATACTGGAGAACCGTTTGATGGCCGGCAAAATACAAAAAGGAACTCCCATATTGACAGAATGTAAATGTGTCCGGCCAAAAAGTATTGTCCCCTTGGCCATTTCTTTGTGTGATTTATGCCAAGAATACCAATCATCCCATCGGATGGATAAAAAAATTTTAAAAGTCCGGCCCTTAAATGGAATAGATAATATCCAACTTTAAGTGCACGTGGTTCAGATATGGTTCCATTAGCAAAATTATTGCCTTTTTCATATCATCAACGCTTTGATGTTACAAGATTTTATTGTCGAAATTCGAATAATGAAAAGTTTCGGTTTATTCTTAAAAATCTTTTCACATATTCCACTTTAGCCGCTTTATGGGATTTTAACAAAATGAGACATGAAGCTTTACCACAAACAGATTTTATAGTTTTAATTTTGTTATTGTATATAAATAATTATTCTATTTTTAATTAACACAATAAGTTTTTGCTTTTTGAGTTATGTTAGAACTATAAAGAAATATAAAGATAATATCTTGAATCAAAATCTTTCTTAATATTATCATTTTACTATAGTTAATTTGAATCAGAAGAAAAAAAATGGTTTAAATATTCTAATCTGCTATTAATATTTCAGAGAATGTTTTTGGTTTATAAAAATTGCATTTTATTAAGGTATTGCCTATTTTCTGTTTTATGAAAGTCTTTTTTTTAAAGTCATTGTTTTTAAAACAATGTCTTTTTTAAACATCCTATAATTAATATTTAATTAAAATGCGAAATATAACATTCCCATCCGCAACTCGTGACAACTAGCGTCGTCAATACTATTTGTTCGACCAGACATGTTTTTAAAGCTTAGATGGAGTGCTCAGAATCGGAGATAAACCGTATCTCTCTGTAGTACTACAGCTTTTGAATTCGTAATACTGTAATTTTCATTGGGACCGTTTCTCATTTCGTGAAACTGCAATTTACATTTTTACATTTACATTTTAAATTTTTATATAAAATTCAATTTATTAAAATTATGAATTTCTGTTGGATATATTAAATGCAATCTAACCAAGGACAAGATAGACCACATCGTTCAACTAATACAGTTGGCTAATGTCACTGTTCTCTTTGCATTATCAATTACCTCCAATTTCCTCCAAATATCGAAGACGCTGCTCCCCTATTTCGAGCCATTGTGAATTTGGGCAAGAGGTGTGGTAATTTGAAAGTTATAAAAGGGATGGTCTACTTTGTAGTATGTGTGCTCTGTTTCGATAGTAAAAACCTATCAATATATAGGCTTTAAATAGCATCAACAGTTTATAGTGCTAATCACATCATAATAAATAATGGTTCGTTAATGCAAGATATTCAATTGAAAAAGATTATCATTTGATGAACTATGATTACGCAAAATCAAATGGTTAGACTTAGGCAGGTAACGGTTTTTGAGTCGTTTAAGAAGAAGAGAAAATCGTAACAAAGTGTAGTTATGAAAAAACTGATTTCATACTGTTCAAAAAGTTAATTAAACAGTAAACATAAAAAAAACCCAATTTTGTAAAGAAAGTTATAACTGTACACGAGAAACGAAAAATATTTAATCTATTCTTATATGATATGTTTTGTATAATCTGAAAATTTTTGGTAATAACTTTTCCGTATTCAGTACAAACAAATCCATTACTTCAGTACATACTAGTATGTTTTTATTATTTCTCAGTATTGATATTGTTTAAAACCAAATATACAATAAAATTATATAGAAACCAAACCTCATAGCAAACTAAAACTTAAATGAATTCCACTAATTGTCTAGCAACAAATTTCATTGAATTTAAATTGAATTTTAAATTAGATTGTTGATCAAACTGAAACCGCATCACTTAGGAGGACCGAAAATTAAACAAGTTTAGATTGAATGGTGTGTCAGGCCTTTAGACTTGCGGTATTCTAATCCATGTTACCTAATTGCTTCCAATCAGGAGCAGCACCTGGATACCGGACTTGAATATCAATGATTGTGAATATGTTGTGGTGCAAACTGGTTTAAATAATCAATAAAAATCATGTTTTTATTAGATTATTTAATGAAAAATCGTATTTAAAGTTATTATGAATATAATTTAAGTCAAGGAAATACCTCTTCCAACGAAAATTCAAATGCATAGTTAGTATTCACAGGAAAATAACTGTTTAGGATAATAAGAGGGAAAAATATGTTTTTTCCTGTTATTGTATAATAATAAGATTGTAATAATTATTATAAATTTCATACAATAAAAATAATAAAAAATAAAAAAATAAAATATTTAAAGTACTTAATAAATTAAATATAAAACTACATATTTTAATACCAAGTAAGCCAAGTTTAAGAACTAAAAAGCTGTTATTATAAAACACAAATTGAAACATTTATAAGTTAAATAACTTTCTGTATTCAGGAAATAAATTAAAAAACTTTGAGCGGTTTAAAGTTTAAGAGAAATTTTAAAACGAAACTTTCATTAACAGAATCATGGTTATGAAATAAGCTTGTTTTGGTTGAGTATTAATTAATATGTCAAAATTTTGCAAAATAATATACAGGAAATGTTTGATCAACAATTGATTTTTTCAGTTTCTGAAAATTATAAAAATATTCCTATTCCCATTTAAAAAGGTTTTTATTTTGATTTTATTTTCTTTTTGATTTCTATTAAAAATATTAATAGAAATAAAAGAAAGGAAGGCAAATGATTTGTAAATCTGTAATTCGGCACCGGACACGTGGGCTGTGAAGATCAGACAAAATATCAGATCAGGAGTGTGTTTAGTGTAAAATAAGGAATAATACTGTTTATTTATAATTTTATGCAAAATGAAGGAAAATTAATTTGTTTTGTCTTTCAGATAATTTAATTGGATATTGATTAAGGGTCCTATTTAAAGAGTACACGTATAATTTTACATGTTATGTGTTTATTGTCTTAAGCACATTTTAAACATTATGTTAGTAATTAAATAATAATACACTGAAAACAAACAGTCATGTAAAGTCAAAATCCGTCCTATGAGGTTATGACTTCTCATGTTCCTTAATGGACCCTGTATTCGTAAGTTCCTTACCTCAATTCCCATTTTTTAGGTTATTATCGATAGGGAAAAGTGAATTTTCTTTTTCATTATTAACCTTAAGAATAACAAAGGAAAACATTTTGAGAAACCTTTTAAGGAATATTTAATTTATCTAATTTTAATTTAATCGGGCTATTTTAGTTAAATACTAAATTAAATGATCAAGAAAAGTACTTAAAAGAGATTTGATGTGCGAAAAATGAATTCCACCAAAGCTGTGGAGATTACAGAATTGAAAAATGCTTCTTTATAATAATTAACTTATAAAATGAATGGAAGATACATGTTTTTTAATCATATTGATGGTTTATTTTGGTGTAAAAATTAGTTTTCATGTAAAAAAAGTGAATTTTAAAATTTGGATTATCGGGGCCATTAACATTTTACATAATATTGAATAATTGCCTAATTTTTCTTAGAGAAAATGTTAGGAATATGATCTATTTACATCCATTCTTCGTTTGAAATACCAAAAGTAAGCTGCGGAGCTTACGGAAACAGGGCCCAGGAATAAAAGGGGAAATTTAATACTAGTTTTCATTAATATTTACGTATTTAAAATGTTAAATATTATTTAATGTTACAATTTAAAAAATATGGATATGTGTTTTTGGTTATTATTTCAAATGTCGTTCATTAGAATTTTATACATATAATATATAATTCACTCAAAATATATCTTATTCTAACTATAAAGTATTATTATCTTTCATTGTTATAATGACGTCTAATTTTAGACTCATCAAATCAATAACTGTACGGAATGATAAATATCATAATTCAGCATCTAAACAAGACAAAACAATACTAAACTGCCTGAAGACATGGTGTTATTATTAGCGCCCCTGGAATAGATATCGTAATTTAATCCAATCTATAAATAATCGGATGGAACGTGTTAGCTGTGAATATATCTATGGACCAGTGAAGCTCAGCTCTGGATCGGTGGAAGAGGTGGAAAGCGTCAGATTTCCCTCAATTACAAAATATTGCAATTGGATTCCGATTCCAATTCCGCCATATATTGTTTTACAAAAGCTTACACTAGTACAAGTGCAACGGATTAAACTCTGCTGTTGGGAAGACGACACTAAATTGATCCGATACCGATAATCCGGAATTTGTTAACTGAGGCAATTATTTTGCAACAGTATCATATCTCAACGCTTTAGATCTATAAATGATAAAACGTCTTTGTGGGAACAAAATAAGTGGTTTTTATTAACGAGAATAATTACGACCTCTGCTCAACATATTTATTAAAATAACGACTGCTAGCATCGAAATTAATTACAATATTAACGTAAAATATATTCAAAAATAAGGAATTCTTTTTAAAAATAACGAATGTTCTTAGAGTTTCATATCAAAGATTGTAATTATTCATTGGAGTTTTCTCAGACTTGTATTACTATTCAAAGTTTAACAAACATTGTTTGAGCCAGGATAAGAGACATGGTCCTTAAGGATTTTAAATTTCATATTCCAAACTCCAGGTCCTTTAGTTTTATTTTTTCCTGGCGATATCTAGTTCTGATTGATTTTTTTAATTTTTATCAAAAATTTGTAAATAATGTCTCATTGAACTACAATAACCGTCGTGAATTGAATTGGCTGTTCTTGTTAATGGAAACACTGTTTAGATTAAAACATTTAAGACCATTATTGCATGTTGCTAATCAGTAACATTCGTGTAGAGTGATTAATTAGTATTAGAAATGTTGTGGATAGTGTTAAATACGATTTGTTCCGGTTAGTGAATGTCTGATCGCCAAGACAGATATTCGTACTTTTACTAAAGCATACAATCTAGTTATGTATTATGGAGAGTCAAATGTATAACTATAATATAAAAATTAACTAATATTTATAAATAATAATAATAATGTTAAACTTCATTATAATTGCACCAATAGCTAATGTAGAAAAGCTTTTTCGAAAACTGCTTTTGATTTCTCCCGAACAAACTTTAATATTTGAATAATAATTTTTAGTAATGATTATGTTTCTATTTCGCAACAAAAATTGAAACAGAATATTTAAATTTAATAATCCATCACCGTAATCTGATGGGATCGGATAAATAAAAAAATGCGTTTTATCTCATTATTATTTAAAGTAGCTGGAGTAGCGTAGTTGGTTTAAAATTCATTTGCCATTATCAACTATTAATAACAATTTATGATTAAAATTTGTTTAAATGTACTTACAAAATATTATCTCCGGCTTCAACATTCGAACAATTTGTATCGTAAAAATTATTTGTTTAGACGGGTTTTCAAAACTTGGATGAAGTACGCAGAATCGAAGAGATAAAAACCGGGTCTCTCTATAATACTCGTAATTTGCCGCTATTCAATGAATGGATATAGATGAAAGGGATGGTCTTCTTCGTATTATGTGTGTTCGGTTGTTTCACTTTAATATTAACAAAAGTACTAATGCTTTACAGAATTTTTTTAAAAACAACTCTCATAGAACAAATTCTTATGTCATAATATGAATTTTATGAACAAATTTTTTTTTAATTTTTAAATTTTAAGATTTTTATTTGGTAATAATTTATATACAATGAAATTTTAATTAGGCAAAGTGAAACCTTTTTGAAATAAATATTTCGGGTTTTTCTTTCTTCAAAACATAAACAAAATTTCAAATAAAATCTCATTAAATTATTTAGAACTATTCAATTTTGTTTTTATCCTCTTTAAGTTAATCAATGACAAGAGTAATAAAATATCCTCCTAATAGGCCCTTTTTGTTGACAATTGCCACCACATTTGATAATTTGGATGTTATCTTCGATTATAACAATTCGCAATATTTGTTATTGCTTCGGAAAATCATTGTAAGTGTCCAATATATCCTTTGTTGTGTAGCCCCAGTTATTGTAACCCGAATTACCGAAATTCTTCCAAATCCAATTTCGATTCCTCCTCAGCTCCCGGATCATGTATTTATTATTATTGGATTTGTGACCCTGGATAAGGCACGAATTGTCTGGAGGAGCAGGTCTCCATATATCGGATAAATAACAATCATTGAATGTGCGAAAATGTGCGTGCAAAGTTAACCGATATCATTCCGAATCACTATTTGGCACATCAAGATGCTGTTCAATCAGTTTGATTTTCTCTCCGTTCCATTGATTTGATTGAAAATTGGAATACTTGGTCCACTCCGAGCTTATTGGCATCTCATATGTCTGTCGATATATGGTATATGTTTATCCACGTGGGGTGATCAAAATGATTTGGGAATCTTTATTAACAAAGCGAGATTTGTGTTATGACTATTGTGATAAGGAAATGGGGTTATAAAAAGTTGTCAGGAAATTATCAAGAAGAAGAATACAAATTAATGAGACTTCATTTAAAATAAATTGACTATTATTTTAAAATCATTTTTATTAAGATGATTTAAAATTTAAATAATTTTTATTAGAAAAACAATGAAAACAAATATTATAAGAAATGCTGTTGATGACCTAAGGGACAGTCGTCGTCACCAATTCCAGCGTTAGATCCCCAGAACCAGTCTGTAAATATTCATTACTATTGGGGAGTAAAATATGCTTTCATTTTACTATTTACGTGCAGTTCAATTACTTTGAATGTCATAAAAGATTCTAAAAAAAAATTAAGAAAACCCAGGCAACAGGCATTCAATTTATAGATTTAGTAAAAATGATAAATCTGATTCCCATTACTTATGGTTTTAGTCCTGAATTATATATGTGTGTCGACAGGATTTAATTATTTACAGTCATTATTTTTGTTTGATCAAAATGAAGTTCTAATATTCAGTATTGTTATTAGAAACGTTTACAGAAAACAATGGACTATGTTCGATATTAATATACTAATATTTTCGTTATATAGCAGTCTCATAGCACAAGAGCTTTTCCTTCATTATTTAAAGTGAAATATGTTAAGGAAATCAATAAATTTATAGGAAAGTCACCATCGTATAGTTTAATTGTAGCAACCGATGATCAGATGTTTTCATTCCAATAAAATTTGATCTATTCGTTAACAGATGATATTTCCTGAGTGCAAGAAAGAGACGTCAGGATAAAGTTTTTCTTATGGCACCATAGAATGAGGGAATAAAACAGAAAACAAAGTGAAATAGAAGTTGAAATTTCCAATTTTTTTAATTGAATAATTTGGATGATTTTTATATAAATCGGTTTTAAACTGCATAAAATCTTGAATAAAACACGGACCTTTTTTAAAACCACACGCTTGTGACTCTAGTGTTCCATAATGCCTTATCTAATCAACCTAGTTGTATAAAAAATATTTATTAAAAATCAACACTTTACACAATTTATAATAATGTGAATTTTTATAAATTTACTTTAAATAAGTGAATTGTCTTAATCATGGAATTTAACTATTTCTTTTAAAATACACCAGTATGACTTTAATTGAAGCAATAAAATACTAATTTTAATTACCAGAAAATATAAGTATTTAAAGTACCCAATTCATAAGTCTTAAAATAACATTTGTTTAAGTTTTTCAATGAGAACAATATTTTAATAAAACCTTCGTTTCAACTAAATGCTTATAGTGTCCAGTTTCACTGTTAGTAATGATTGATTTTTGATTTTAAGATTATTTAATGTAGAATATTATTAGTTATTATTAATCCGTTAATATTCTTATTGTTTGTATAGTTTAAATAATTTCATAAAACATATCGATCACCCCATGAATTTGACCTGCCTATCGCATTTAATGAATCCATTTATGGCGGCCTTTCTCTCTCTTTGGCGACAATAACAGAATATAAAACTGTATCTCCATCTGATGGGAAAACGAGAACAATTGGAATTACAAATGAATTCTGGGGAGGAAGGCGAAAAGGAGTGTGATGAAGAGAAGAGAGAAAGGGAGAAAAGTGTGGAAATCACATCGGAGCACATAAATTCCAAACAGCCAACAGATTTCAATACCGGAATCGCTCTCAGTGTTCAGTTTATGGCAAAAAGTGATGATAAAAGTGGGAACATGTAGTAGACAGATGGCGACTCGGGTGTCGTCTGGCCCAATTTCGGGATGAAGCTGCTCCTATGGTGTGCACCTAACCTAGGAACGTGCAATAAAATTAAACAAGAGACACCCAGAGGAGATCGTAGAGAGATGGAGAAGAATTTATCGGACCGGCAGCAGCACATTCTCGATAATTGAACAAATCTATTTCCCTCCGAATTCTCGATAGTGATGAAAATGACACTAAATCTTCCATCCCTGCAACGCCATTAGTTGCCATTTTGTCAATTGAAAGGAATTACTGCAAGCAGCGGACCGTTCGTTTCTAAGAACCGGTGAATTATTTAGTACAAATGCATTCCCGGAAAAGAAGAATGGAATAGAGCTCTGATTAAATATTTATTGTATTCACTGCGGTGGCAAAAGCATTCATTATAACAACTTATAAACTTAATAAGATACAATTTCAAATAATTGTCTATTTGTTAAACAATGTCACATTAAATGTTATTGTCATTATAAATTTATAACGATAAATATTGAAATAATGAGTTTTAATTAAGTAAAAGAAGAAAAAAAATAATATTCCACTTTTATAACAAAAAGTTATTTTTTTTTAATAATTTGAATTGTGTGGAATATTTTTTTCTAGAGCAAACTTGATTTTATATTAGTGAAGCTCATTGGCAATATTTTGACAAATTTAGTATACAAACGTTCTTTTCTTGATTCAGACCATTGATTGCAGGATCTCTTCAAATATTTTAAAAATAACTACTTAATTTTCAAAAGGATCATGCAGAAATATTTATCCGATCTTACCATAAATGTAAATGGTTTTTTTTTTCATTTAGAATCAATGAAAAATCTATTCTTTTTTTTAATTTTGGAAGTTAATTAAATCATCAAGCTTTATTAATTGTACAAGCTTTGTTTAATTAGTTCCCGGGTTCTCGGCTCCATGGGAATTTAACTAGTTTATCATTTTTAACATCTATTTAGATCATTACTTTCGAAATACCAGCTAGGCGTAAATCTTACTTTAGGCTTTTTTTAACTCGCTAGTGAAAACGAGCATTGAAGCGCATTTTACAAAAAAGAATTTAAACGACATCGATCTGACATTAAAATCTTGATTTTGAGAGAGAATTTCCTGAGTCAAACCAATGACTCTGTGGATTCTGTTTCTGAAGTAACTGGTATCGTCTTGGTTCAGGACAAAGTATGGAGTGCATTCTTTAAATATGTTTCAAAGGAGATAAACAAATATAATAAATACTACCCAATCGCCGCAAAAAGGAAGAAGATTCTACCGGGATTTGCAAGGAGGATCGATTTTAATGACATAAACAAAACATCACAATCCTTAAAATTTTGTGATCTTTCGTTATGACTTTTCTGGTTTACACTTCAATGATCTTGATTTAATAAGGCTACGAAGTGCTGACGGGTCCTCCGCTTTTTAAAATCTTGACCTAATTTATTGATTGTGCATATATTGGAAAATAAATATTTTATATACCGTTACCTTAATTTATGATAATTTTCAAGACTGAATTAAAACTTGGGAACTAACTAATAAAAGAGATCATTCATAAATTTATTATATAATAAAATAATGCCAAACATTAAAAGTTTGTTATCTCGCATGTCCTTAACATACTATATCTTTATTTTTAAAGTTCGTGTAATGTTTTTTTATAATATAATTTCCCCACTATATTTGAGTACGGAATTTGGGGTAGTCTCTACGTCAACCAACGGATGTTAAACATCTCAAGACTATTTTTTGAAATAAATTATTCAATTATTAAAAATGAAACAAAATTGAAAATAAATTGAAAATCATCTTTTTTCAGGCATTCCTAGAAAAAACAGCATAATGTCAAAACTTTAATAAGTTTTGTTAGTAAATAAATCAACATATTAACAAATATCAGAGAAACTAAACCCAAACAAACTTTCCTATACAAATGTAGATATTTGTATACATAAACTTTGTAAAAGTGTTATTTCGCAAACTAATCAGAGTCAAAATAAAAATAACCTTATTTTCTTATTTCCAAAATTGGAATTCCTCCTCAAGTTATTTTCGTCCTTAAATAATAGGATTTGTCTGCAAAAATAGAAGTATAAGGTGGAGAATAGGGAGGAGGAATGTTTAGTGTTAAACTCTTTGTCTGGGGACCAGCAGCAGAGAAGGAGCAATCGTCCTAATGGACACCGACTAAAGTGTTATAATTATAGTGTAATGCGATTATATCCAATCGACATAATGATACGATTCCGGTGTAAATTTAGATTTCTATGCAACGCGGAAGCTGTAATCAGTCGACCAATTTGGCAAATGAAAAGAGGAGAGAAAGAGCTGGTGAGGGAAAAGGGGTTGATAATTTGGCAATTAGCATGCTTTCCGGGTCTGATTAAACTGGTTCTTTTTTCCTCAATTCCCCATTTTAGCATTTTGCTGCTCAATGAAACAGCATTGCGAAAAGTGTGTGTGTGTGTTTTTCCCTTTGGAATCCCTTTACCAATTCACAAATGTCGAAATGGAAATGGAAAATATGCAAAATAAAAGCAACCAGAAGCAACAAAGACAATCGCACATGTAATTGAGTTTGTTCCGTGCATGTGTTGAAGAACTACTTTGCCAATTTTTCGCTCCCCAAACTCCAATTTATTAGACGTCATCGCAACTACTCGTGTATCAATAATACCTGGAACTCGACTCAATTACGTATGCACTGGGTTTTGATTAAAATTTTTCCGTTCCTCCCTCACAATCTTGTACTTCTTTTCCCACTCCCAACTCACTCCACTTCAGGCCAAGTCCCATGTCTATAATTTTATACGCCTTGTTTCGTGGGGACTTCGAACTGACAGCAGCATGACAGAAAGAAGAAGAATTATTGGCCAACGAAAGGGTGTGCTCTGAATTGTGGATTCCACTTAGACGCAAATTTAATCTTAAAGCGTGAACAAAATTCATAAAGTAATTAATCCTAAATATTAATAAAATTCCAATAAATCTTATGTAATATAACTACAGTTCTTTAAGTGTTTTTGATAAAATTAAAATGATCAGTTCCCAGCTTTATTTGATAATTAAACATTGTGTTCCAAATTTTAAACATTATATAAAAGCTATGATTATTTATATACATACCAGTGTCTTTCAAAATTACGATAATTTTGAATGTCTTAAAGTGAACCCATGTCTTTATAAATACTTGTCGTTCTTGTTATATACAAGTCTTTATTCATTTTAAACAAATTAATAAGAAAAGAAAATAATTTAATTTTCGTGTCACATTATTGAATAATAACATATGCTTCTTTGCATTGCTTTAATTTACTCCGTTCTTATTTTAAAGATAGTTTACTTATGAAAGTAAAACCGGAATAAAAAAATTTGTTAATATATAAATAATGCTAATAACATAAAATCTTATAATTTCAACTTATTAAACTACAATATTTTCTCTTCTTGTCCTAGTTAGCGCTATAAGAGAGAAACCAGAATAATTAATTTACACAAATTTGAGCGACTCTTCTAAAGTCTCTCAAACAAGATTGAGATTAGTACAAGTAATAGATATAATATCTCCGGTCTCAACATACGCACAACTAGTGTCGTCAACATTATTTGTTCGAATTTAGAGAGGTTTCAATGGTTAGATGAATTGCATAGATTCGAAGAAATAAACCAGATCATTCTAAAATACTAGTAATTTGGTGCCATTCATAAAATGGATACAGATTAAAGTTATGAACGGGATGGTCTTCTTTGAAGTATATGTGCTCTGTTTCGATAGCAAAAACCTATCAATAAATAGGCTTTATATAAAATCATCAGTTCTTGGTGCTAATCATATCATAACAAATAATAATTCGCAAAAACATGATAATCAATTGTCAATTCAGATAGATTGGCAAATGAATAGAGATAGGTTTTAATAAACTATGTTTATCAATTGGTTAAACCTAGACCGGTATCGGTTGTTGAGTCTTAGAAGAAGAATAGACAAAAAAGAGTGATAGAGCGGTTTTAATACAGAAATTCTTTTTTCGGTTTCGGCTAATTAAAAATTTTTGATATAAAAAACATTGTTTCAGTACTTGAATAGGAAACTACCACCTAATTTAATTTTTGTGAAATACAGATGTATATGTTATGTGTTGAATCTGTATATCTACCATATAGCATGGGTTAAATGCTCTGAATAGTTTTCGAAATTATCCATTTAATAAATGACCTTATCACTATGTTATGTAAATTTTAGAAGACTTCCAAAAAATATACAAATTCACAAAAACGAAGTCATTTAAAATTCGGCAATGTCAATTTTAATTAAAAAATGTTAAATAAAAAACTAAAAAGACAATATTCAATGTGGTATAATTCTCATTAATATTATGCTTAATCTATAAAATAATATAAAAATTTATATCAGCAACGTGATCTCTTCTATTAAAATTTTTTAAAGCACCATAAATCGTAAATAAACCAAAATTATTACCTTTATTTAAATTATGAACCAGTTTCGGATTAAAAAACACTATAAATCTAAGTCTGTGTAGTAGGGCCTTCTTTACGCATTTCCATAATTTTCGACATACCCTTTTTAGCAGCAAAGGGATAAAGGAGAAGGGGTGCGAAGAAAGTGAGGAATTTATTTATGGAGGTGCTTCACAAAGTTCAATTGAAGTTTTTCGTGTGCTCGAGACCAGCTGAGTAATATTGTTGTATCTCTACAAAGCACACACTCAATGGGGGGATGGAAGAAAGAGAGAAAGAAACGCACAAAACTCAAACACAAAGCCAGGCGCTTCTTTTTTTTCCACCTCTTTTTCTACTTCTTTTTTTTCGTGATACGAAACACCCCTTTCCAAACAACGAGGACGTCGTCAACGTTCCGGCGCGGTGGTGGAGATTAATATAAGCAATACTATTGGTGGGAGCTTTGTTATTGATTCATATTTTTTCACATCAAATACTTTCAGTATATAAAATGCGCAGATAAATTCATGTAGAGGGATTTTCTAGCACTTTCTATATCTCTCTTATGTCTCCTCAATAGATGTATATCTACGAAAACCCCAAAGAAGAAGAAAACACGACTACTGATGAAAGAGAATTTTCCAATCAAGATGAAGACGGTATCAGGAAAGATTTATTTACAAAAATTTTTCAACGCGATTCTCTGTTTACACGCAATAATGATTTATCAACCAGCCACAATTTCGTTCCCAGTTTAAAATTGATGAGAGATTATAAAAATGAATAATTCAGGTAATAATAACATAATAAATTGGTCCTGAGTAAATAATTTCGGAATATTTATTTAGCGCTTTACAAACAGAAATCATTTTTCCTAAATCTTAATCTTTTATTTTTTAATTCCAAGATTCATTAGATTTCAGTCAATTATTATTATCATTTTTAGGCAAAAAGAAGTATTTCGGCTTTTTGTTTATGTATCTCAGCGAAACATCTTCTAAACGCGAGAATTTCATTTCAAATAAGCTAATTTTAGAACTCAAATTTATTACTCAACAAATATTTGCATAGACCTAACAAATGAAAATAATCCTTTTTTAAGGGATTTGCTGCTTATATTATAAACAGACTTTTTATTATTAAGGATATAATTAGTAAATCGGAGGATTATAAACAAGATCACGTGAATAAGTAAAGTCTTTTCTTGCTTTATAAAAATCAGAGCTCAATTTTGAAATATTACTATAAGGCCACGACATAAAAAAATTTCTAAATTTCATACAAATTAAAAGAGCTCCATAAAAGAAAGTTAAAACCCCATTTAAGTTTTTCTTCTTTTCGCTCATTCTTTTGTAATTTCTTTGTAATTGGAAATTTCATAGTCCAATTCAAAATCAATCTTAGTAACCAACTTGCTTCATTCACATAGTTGACAATTTGAATAAATTTATTTAAAACATAATGTCTTCTTTGATTTTCAAATAGAAATTTTGACCATAAAAGCGATTGAAACAGGATGCGGAAGATGTGTCCCCAATTAAATAATGGCAGTCATGAGATTTTCCAGTTAACCTTTTATTAATTTGACTTTAATCCGAACTCTTAAGTTAAAACTATTGATTTGTATAATTGTACTTATGTCGTGAAAAAATTTAATAATTTCATAATTTGTTTTTTTCTTATTCCGGATACGACGGCTTGTTATCTTCTACAATTTAAGTAAACTAGTCATATTGTACACATTTCTGAATGAAAGTATATTTTTAAAGTCTATGTAAAGACTATATAATTTTCAATTTTAAAATTAAAAAAATATTAAAAACTTTTATTATACATAAGTAAATTAGGTAATTTCTTATATTCATACTTTCTGATTTCATAATATTATCATATTAACGAAAAATAGAACAAATCCATATTAAAATTTTTTATAATATAATCTAATAATCAAAAACTACGGTAATGTACTGATAAATTACTTCAGTTTGGGAATTGTTATTCTACAAATTTCTGTCCAAAAATGATACCAAACCATATTAATTTATTGCTGGGGCTTTGGAGAACAATAAATCTTCTGTGTATAACTTCGTTATAAAGAGGTGCTCCAATTGCCAAACTTGAAACTGAATTACAAAATCGTGTATAAGATGATACTGGATTGTGTCTGTGTGAGCCCTTGAAGTTCTTGGGGATTAAATTTAAAGATGACTTTACATTTGGAGTGGCTTTAAGGGGAATTGTGTGTGAAGTATGAGTCCAGAAATTCACCACTGCTCCGAGAAGAAACTTTATAACGTTTCCAATTGAAAAATCATTGGCTGTATTTACCTGGAATTCAAATGAACTATGGGAGAGCTACGGGGACTAAGATTTGGCTTTTAATTAATTTCCACGGGGCACTATTCGTCAATCACAAAGCTTTTACCGAGGCTTCCATTGTTTAAACAAAGTTTTCGACCTGCAAAAAGTGGAACCACTCGGGTTCAATGTGCTCTTTTTCTAAGAGCTCAAACCAAAAATGGAAATGAATTGTTTTCCATCCATACAAACCATAGTGGAGCATTTTAAAATCCAATTTGTGAATACTGGCATATGGATACATAAAGGTGTAATCCCTATGGTAAAGTATACATTTTACTAAAACTGACAGAAGCTTTTCTCTACCCCTCTTTCTATCTCTCTATCTCTCTTTTCCCATCCATTCCGTTTGAATTTAATTGAATAGAATTAATCCTGATACACTTCTCAACACACTTCACGTCAAAATTTATTCCGCTCTCTTTCTCTATCCCTAAGCGTAGCATATCTAAACACCATACAGAGCACACAACGAGCAATACAAATCAATCAAAATCACGCAGGAAATCGATAAAAGCCTTTTCTACGTACCAACGCTGGGCATATGTCTGTCGTCGTTGTTTTTTGGGGCAAACACACGGCACACAGCAGTGGCGTGGAGTGGAGAGTTGCCGCATGGTTCAGTGGGACCAGCCCAACGCTCGCTGGTGCAAAATACACGTACGTGGAGCAGTACACGAATAAACACCTAAGCCAAACAGCACAGACGGGCATAAAAGTACATAAATGGAAGAAATAACAGACACACACTGCAAAAACACTCCACGTCTATTGTTTGGACGTTAAATTCCACTTTTTCACCACTGATCAGTACGTATTTTTAAGAGGATAAAGTGTGTGCAATGAGAAAGTTGCCATCTTTGAAAAATATGCTTTGTTAGTATTAGAATATAGTTATTAAGGTACGAGTACGGGAATGTTTTTCTCCTGCTTTTGCAGTTCCATTGCTAAGAAAAATTAATTTAAAATATTTCATTCACTCTTTTTTTAAGGTAAAAACGATATTATGCTCTTAGAACAAATGTGAGATTTTTGGCAAAATAAAAAAATAATTGATACTTTTCCCGAGACCATGCTATTAGATTAAGATTTAAATATTTTTAATATCAGTTATTAATGTATTTTGGAAAGGGTTTCATCGAGTGTATAACTATTCAGAAATGGTGAAAATTCGCCCATGACTCAGTTTTCCACACTCGTTTCCTCATTTAAATCTGATTTTGTCCCTTGTTGCACTAATAAATAAAAGTTATTGTTTCTTATGACTGGTAGAAGCAACTTAATAATACAGGTACTATTACTAATTTAAAAAAGTTCAGAATTAGAACTCTCAAATGAAATCAGTCATTATAATTCTTTTTAGGATAAGTAATTTTCTTAATCACAATTACAACTGCGAAAAAATTAATAGCCCACCAAAAATGGTTTAGAACAGTGATGGGCAAACTCCGGCCCGCCGAGGTAGTCAATCCGGCCCGCGACATGATTTTGAAAACCACATATGATAAATTTTATACATTGAAAATTTAATTTTGTGTGTAAATAGAACAAAATTACAATTTTAAATACGACATATAAGCATATAATACTGAGGAATATAAAAAAATTGTTTGTCATATATAAAATTATTTGTTTTTGTTTCAATTATTTATGGCCCACCAAGATAGTTTGTGTGTTTGATCCGGCCCGCCGAGATATTTTTGTATGTCTCACCTTATAAAGTTTGCCCTTCACTGATCTAAAATTTCACTAAAAAAGATACTTTTATTGAACTAACAGTGTCAAGTTATATTCTTAGTGAAGATTTCGGATCATATAAGCACTAACACCTGTTATACCAATTTTTAAAATATAATTTATAATTAATGATAAACTATTTTTTTTTTTGACATATTTATTTTTTATTTTGTCTTTGTTCTAAAACTCTCTTTATCCAACGCTCGCCTATTAAGTATTAATAAATTAAATTTTAAATAGAAATGGATTACCATAACCTATATTCTCTTGAAACTCCATTCAAAAGTAAAATGTCATGTTCTTCTTGACCTCACTGTACTCCTATGTCATACTGCAATCCCTCAATTGCGTACGGTTTTTTATTGATAAATAAAACGCTTTCGTTGTTCATTGGAGAGGTAATAATTTCCACGTGAAAAACGGTGTAGATTTTCGCCATCACCTCTCATTGTTGAGTGCGAAACGGAACATAATCTGGAGTTAATTCAATTGAATGTTAATCTAGGATTCACAATTAAGTTTTTCCGACCAAATATTCAAATAAAGGGCTAACGTAGACGAGATCCCGACCGCGATTAAAATGGCAGCCTGTTGTCGGGCCAAACACACAAAAAAAGGAGAGCCGAGCCGGAACTGAAAAGGAGCATTCACTTAATCTACGAAATATTCACGATTCCGTTTCCTACTCCATTTAAATATGTAAATATACAAATAATTAACCGGCTATAATCAACCACTGACAGGCTGTCTTTATTGGAATTGGGGGCGAATAAATGAGTGAGGAAGAGAGGGCGCAAAAAGGATGATGGCGAAAAGGCAAGTTCCTTTCAATTCTAAATCATAAAGTTAATTAACGTCCATTTTTGTTCGGATTATGATGGATTTCTGGGGAGTGAAAGCCATACATTTGGGCTTTGGAAATCGGACCCCATAGAGTGTTTATTTGCCCACATACACAAACCCACTTAAAGCTTCAAATTGCCCATGGCCACCCCCGGACTTTATCGCTTTCTTTTTAGACTTTCGCCCTTTTGTCCGATTGGGAAAAATAAGCGGAAAAAATCAACAACACGCGGCGCAAATTTTTAAGATATATTTTCCCGGAAAGGATCGAAATTATCAAATTTGATGAATAGATAAACATGAAGAGTCATAGCACGGGTTCTTGTTTTGCTAATGATTTCCTGATATTAATGATACGGTCATTTTGAAAAGTGGTCATTTCCATCTTGTTAAAGCTATTCAATAGTAGAATAAATTGTTCATAATCAGGAACGCTGTTGTGCTTTACTTTTTCAGTTTGATATAAAAAATCAAATAAAACCATATTACATTAATAATTTACATACTCAAATACTATAAATAGTAAATAATATATTGCACTCCTCTTCTTTGCAATGTCTTGTGTTCCATTTTAACATATTTAACCTAAATAAATGTTGATATTGATAAAGAGTTAATATAAATCTTTATACTATATATCAAATTCAAGATTATCTTCTTTTTCTTCGTTCATTTACATTCATGAATTTGATTAATTCTTATTTCCTTTTCAGTTAAGCCGGAGCGCAGTGTCTTTTTTGATTAGTATCAATAATATCCTCAATAATACGTAGGAAACTAGCGAATACTTACAGGGATTCGACATATGGTGAATATAAAAAGGGCAGTATACATAAATATAATTCTATGTATGTTTAATTGAAATAAAACCAAAATGATCCACCAAAATCTTGATTGATATCGTTTAGTTTCGAGGTTTCGCGTAGGAGTTCAAGAGAAAATTTATTTGAAATACCAATTGATACCACATTCAACAATACTTTAAGACGAAAGAGAAAGCGGAGAGGACTAGATGAAGATGGTTCTGAAAAAGCGAAACTAACAATGACCATAAATTGTAAAATGTAATACTGAATATATGAAATAAGGCCCAAGAGATGAAAATAAATAATTTATTATGATTCACATTCAAATAGTTTTAAAAATAGATATATTATATTCAGTTGTGCGTTAGAACGATAAATAATAAAATGGGTTTGATATGTGTAGTACAAAACAGGGTTTTTATACATTATTTATTCCATGGTCAAATTATTGTACTGAATAAACCTAGAACTGGAATATTTACGAGAAATTCCACTTGTAAATATTAATGAGTTAAATATTGATAATTTAAGAAAAATCATAGATTATGCGAATCTCTTAACGTAACTGTAAATCAGACAGATAATAATTAAGACTCAAAATTTATAAATATCTTATTATTAGACACATTTGGTCTAACAGTCGATAAAGTTAAATCTAAAATCAATCAATTATAATAGGTTTCCTAAAAGACGTATTAAAGTTGTTAATTTTAATATTTATCGGAGCAGAAGCTGTATATGATATATGTTTGAATTTTTATCATAAAACAACCAATCAATATCTTTACAATGTATTTTATTCTCATAAAAAATTAAATAAAGTAATTATTTTCTATTTATTAAAAATAGGTAAACCCATATTTTAAGTAACTCAATCCATTCTTTTCCTAAAATGAAATATAGAAAACAGTTTAAGTATCAAATTAATTTACAACAGAGTTCGTAAAAATAATGATATTTTTTTAAATATTTAAATTATTCAACATAATCGACTGTCTACGTAGTTTTCGAAATACTTTATTCGACTACATGATGAGGAAATAGGCAAATACCACAGCGAACCACAGCCATAATCATTGGCATTGACGCCGCAATGCCAGCACTCGAACAAGCCAAACATCGTTGATTCGTTCCAAGGAAGTGGCATGTCTCCCCTCACTCCTTTTTTGTGGGGATGAGAATCAGAAGAGGGTTGCAAATAGATGGATAGATGGAGAAAAGATAGATAGATGAAAACAGAAATATAGCTGGAGAGGAGAGCCATTCACCGCCTCTAATTAAATTGATAACGATGTGGGTGCAAAAGACGAGCCAAAATAAGGCGGAGGAGGCGAGTGTTCTTCAATAACATGAGCAGATGATTGTCATGGACCAAGAGGCGAGAAGAAGAGAGAGAAAGATAGAGAAAGGTGGGAATGGATGTTGGAGAAATGGAACCCAATCAATGGGCACACAATGTACAAGTGTTTTTACTTGAGCAAAATATATCGAGTGTTAGTTAATAAACACCCAAAGGCACCCTCACAAACACACATCTATTAAACCGCACTGTCCCAAACAGACCGGAACCCCTTGAATTTCCATTTTATTTGTCTCTCCTTGAGATCTAAAGTGCCCGGATTAGGATCACTTTTGATAGAAACTTTATAAATAACATCCATCCATACTATATATAACCGAGGACAATTATATACCAGAATCACTAAATTGAGCTCCGAAATAGTAGCTACAAATCTGAAAAAGTTATTTGGGAATCGGATCCAACTGAGAGAGGGCCATTGTCATTAGTTTTTATTCAGTTTGAAACGATATAAACACTTTAAGACTTTCATACTTTCCGCAGCCACTTGTCAAAGTTTCAAGCCATTTTAAATAAATGGGGTGAGTCATTCATTATTCAAATATTTAAATATTTTATTTAGCGTAACTTAAAGAGGGATACAAATTATTCAACAAAATCCTTCCTTAAACATGACTGATGATTTAATGGAAAATACTACAATTCAATTTGTTGTCGTCATTGCTGTAATTAAATGTGCAAACAACCAAAAATCTGTTTTGATTTGAATTTAAAAATATTAATTTTATATCAACTTGAAGAAGTAAAATTTAATGTATTTTATTGTTAATAAAATAATATACAATTTTCATTTCAAAATATAGAAAATATATAAGAATATGATTTTTACACGTGGGTCTTTTAAATTCTCGAGCATAATGAGTGTTTAACTAAAGGCCAGAATATTTGATAATGCATTTTGACCGTGTTGAATACAAGATTATATCGGTTTAAAGCAATTTTATACAATAATTCTAAGAAAATTCTATTTCTTATCTTCTTGTCTTTATTAATCTGAATGAGATTCTTAAGTCTAAGTAAATTGTACAAAAAAATGAAATAGTTAAAATGAATTATACAAATTTCATTGTCATATTTAATTAATTCAATAATAGGCAATCAAATATATTATTATTATAATATCGTCTTGTGGTAACTAAAGAACAAGAACCTTATCAAACGATTTCATGCTTAAAATTTACTTGAATTTTAAGGAAATGTTTAACTTAAAACAAATGTTCTTATATTTCTGTATTTAGGTCTTCCAA
The DNA here is from genome assembly GCA_001014945.1 of Clogmia albipunctata. Classification (NCBI taxonomy): domain Eukaryota; kingdom Metazoa; phylum Arthropoda; class Insecta; order Diptera; family Psychodidae; genus Clogmia; species Clogmia albipunctata. The sequence goes on from JXOV01002163.1 coordinate 29,333, forward strand.
AACCAATCTATTCAAACGAGACTGGTTTCTAAAGTCAATTTCAAATACAGCGAACCACCACATCAATAGTGAAGTTCTGCTTTCAGTTAAACTTAAACGGAAAGTTCATGCCAACAGCAGAGCATATTTTATTTATTTGCTATAAAATATTTGCTGTCTGCAATTAAATCACGGACTATTTAATTATAAATGACGGAGTTGAAGTGGAAACAATTTACAATAAAACTTCAAAAGCGTATTTCTCATTATTAAACCATAACGCCGTTCTCTAGCGAAGACAATTACATTTTACATGACTTAATGCAAATAAGGAATCCAAAAATTGAATAGAATTTAAATGTAAGAAATATTCATTAATTTCTTTAATAATAACTAAGTGATTTAATTATTAAATGATTAATATAAACTTGAATTTATAATATGAAACTTTATCTTGGTTGTAGGAGAATTAAGAACTATAAAAGAATATTTGATGCGGAGATTTTCAACAATTATATTAATTACGTGAGTTGTTGTGTTTCTTTCTTTTGTCAAAACATTTTTCAAGCCCACATCAGTGCTCATCAAAGGTAAGAAAACTTTATCAAACATCATTATTCAAACTGTTAAGCACAGATTTGAAATTTGTTCTTAATTTTGCTACAAAAGGTTTTGACAGTGAATAATAATTATTTATACAAGGTCGATAACAAAAAACATTATTTAACACAAGGGTTGATGCCTTAGAGAAGGCCCGAATGTTTAATAATGCTTATAGGCCGTGTTTTATACACAATTTTATGCATTTTTGAATAATTAACACAAAAATTAAAATCGGATCATTTGTTTCCTAAACTAGAATTTAAAATTTGTTGCCTTCCTCACATTGTATTTCTTTAATTTTTAATTCATTCATTTATTGATTTAATGTTGTGTTAAAGTCAAAACATAATAATAATACCTATATCATGTTGGCCATTATATTTAGTACATTAGAAAAATTCTGCAAATATTGTTCAACTTTATTTTAATTTGAATTCTGAGGCGGTACGAAGTTAGCCAGGTCAGTTATTTATTATTATAATAAATTCAAAAGTAGTAATTACTAATAAGATTGTTTAAAGAAAACACTTATACTCAAATAAGTAATTATATAAAAAACTGTTAAAGCATGAATATTTTTTTTAAACAAAATAATCATTAATGTAAATTTCTGTATATGAAAATTCTCAAACGTTTTTAATTAGAAACGCTTGAGAATTAATTAATTCGTGGTTTACTAGTTAATTATAGTTATTTAATTAACTCGACATTTTTAATAAATATTATTCTTTAGATTAAAAAAATATTGGCGGTTTTATTATTAGGAATGTGTGAATTTCTATATTTATTTTGATTGGTGTGTACGGAAGTCTTAGATTTTAAAGTGTATTTATTGTTAAGTTATTAGACTCTATGTTTTGATTGGCTAATTAACCAGATTGGACAACGAAAGAGGAAATTGAGACGAACTTGAAAACCTTATCATGGCCGAGTGCAGTCAAAACTCTACGGTTTATTTACATATTCAAAAGTGAATGCATTAACCATATTGCGATACTAAGGTCATCAATCCAACAATAATATTTCGCATAAAGTTACGTTGGAGAATATTTATCAAAGTACACACGAAGAGGTTAAAAATAGGAAATCAGCACCAATTCGAAGAGCTTCCTGCATCGATATTCGCTTCGTCAACAGCTATGTTCTGTTGCAAATATACTTTGTAAAATCTATCAACCATTTAATTTTAATAAATCTTATGTAAAACAAGTGTTGTCATTTTATTGTAGTTAATCAATCTGGTAAAATATGACATAACATTGTCAATGGTCAATACTGTATTTCAAGTCAATTTATAATAATCAAAAAAATAGTTATTTTATTTTTAATTGGCTTTGGTTCGATAAAAGAGCAACATGTCTGGAAATTATAAAATAAAAAAAATAAAAGATTGAAAAGGTTATATTCTAAACTAATTAGTTTGCCCTACTTTAACAAATCTTTATATTTTATTTCACTCACTGAAATCATCAATCATAATTAAATTAACTAATTTTCAACCCTAAATTTGTATGACCTTTTCACTTTTGATTTAATTGTTAATTTAAACCTTATATTGTTCAACTTTTTAACTCTAATCAATTCAGAATTTCAGATAAACTATTAAATGAAATTGACTGGAATTAATCTTCCCATTTTGCCAATAATTACTCTTATAGTTATAATTGCCCCATTGATGTGTTAAGAGTGAACTTAAGTGGACCTAACAACAATTTAAACTCTATCCTCCTCCAAAGTTCGTGCCAAGACCTATCTCTCCTTGTTAATAGCGATAAGAATTTAAAAAGCAATTAATTAAAGTTTCATGAAATAATTACGTAAAGTGGTTGGTCGATTTTCTAGAGTGTCCTACGGAATAAAATGAGTGTGTTTGTATGGATTTCTATTAGAGATTGTCGATCACTTGTTTTTTACCTTAATAGCTTGAGTTTTGCTTGGCGGGGATTAAGAAAAGTTTTCTTAACTGATTATCGCAAAACGCCTTAAACCAAATTTTCCATTTCACCTTTCGCAAAACGTTTAATCAGGTATTTGGCAACAACAGCAATAAATACTCAAGAGGCGAAATATAATTTTACGAGCGATGAGATTTAATCAGTTTTCTTGTGCTGCAGAAAAAATGAGTATATTTTGAGGAGTTTCGCTGATAAAACTGTTCAGTTGGAACAAACCTCTTTTCAACGACATGCAGAAAAACTGATAACAACAACTTTTCGGTTGGGAGCGACTAAACGACTCAAGTTTTGCATTAAAATTGAATTACCCGTATAATATGTGTGCGCATACCGTTAAGGGGGCTAAGACTATTACCCTAGTTTGGGAAAGCCCCACACAAAGTTCACAAACGAGCAAAGCAAAGTTTACAGTAAGAGGGAATTATGTTTTTCAGACTATTTCCCCTCTTTTTAGTTCTTTAGTTTTTGGTTAACATAGTCGGAGCATTAAAGAACCCGGTTTTTTATTCGGTCCTTATTCCCAAGAAAACATACGACGACGACTCTACAATTATAGTTAATCCCTACAAAATACAGGGTGCTCTTTTAATGGCATCTCCAACTTTATTTGCAATAAATCGCCAAGAGCTTATGGATTCAAATCCCAGCAAATCTGCAAAACTAGGTTATTCAAAAAGACACTTTTGTATTCGATTTTATTTAGATGGTACATATGTTTCAAGATCTCAAATGTGATAAATTCCTACCTTTATAGATAAGGGGATAAAAATGGATTTGATTCTGGGATTTGTTTTTCCAGTGAATTCAAATATTGTAAAATAAATATATAAATATAAAAAATATTGAAAAGCTTTTATTCTGAAATTTTCTTATTATGTAAATTTTCTCAGAATTTTGTTTATTTTTTTTTTTCATTTTATCACAATTTTAAATAATCATTAGCAAAACGAGTTTAATTGGAAATTCTGCGGCAAGGTACGAGTTTGTTAATCTTTTTGTAAGAAATACACAAGTAAGATTTAACAGTAAGAACACTTGAACTGAGGGGTGCCTAAATTATATGAACAATGAAAATAAATTTGTCAACATACATAATTCTATTGTGACGTAACATCTCCAACGACGGCGTCTATTTTGTAATGGCATTAGAAACCTCTTGACGCTTCCATCGACTTCTTATGAGGAATGAACCAAGACTGCATTTCATTCTTCATTGCGCTGGAGTGCACTCATTAAACTGTATTTATTCAGTCTTTTCCTAGTCGTAAATAAATCATCATCAAACATACAGAACTTTTGATTCAATTGATTAAGCACTTTTTCAGAAACTGAATCGCTAAAATTTCTCCACCGTAAGTTGTTCAATTCCATCACTAAAAAAAGTGAATTTAATTGGTAATAAAAACACATTTCCACTTTAAGTTCTTTTCTATTTCAATTTTTTTTTTATTAAAGAACAATCAAATTGGTAGTTCATATTGCAAAACTATAACTTTTAGTGAAAAAATTAACATGGGTTTCCTAATTAAACAGTAATAACTTTTATAAATAAAAATAATGTGCTTTTTGTGCAATTCCGTATCGAAAGGTAGCCTTTTGTCACCAATTTAACTAAATTACATATTGTTGTCAAACCATTTCGTTGTGAGTATTCCCATCTAACTCTAATAAACATACTGTGTCTTTATCAGTATTTGAAATTTAATTGTTATTGTTTTAACTGGAAGAGTCTTACATACGACTTTCCAAGATAAACATCGTTATTTTAATTGCAAACATTAAAAATGTAACTATTTTCAACAACAAATAAGAAGAATGTAATAAAAACAACCAAAGACTATAGACAATGAAAACAAATAATTAAAATGAACAAATTAATTATTATATCATAAATTCCTTCAAAGCACCAAAAAGAATTAAATTACTATTTTAGAATTTTTGAATACGTGTATGTTCTACCCTCCAGAACTCTATAAGGGATAAAATCACACCCTTCCATAAACAAAAACTGGAACATGCAAATAAGTGATATAAATACGAAACATACAGTAATCTCTAGATGTTGTATTAGTACGGTTTAAGTGATAGACAAAATTATAGTTTTGAATTTTTAAGGCAAGCCGCACAGCATATGCTTGAAACTTGCTTTGAACCAGACCTTGATTAAGAAAATCTTAATATTAAATAGTTTAAGCGGATTTGAATTTTTTTTAAATAGGATGTCAGTAGTAACAGTCTGGATCAATGAAAGTAAAGACAATTGTACTGTAGCCTCTAACATTTACCCTCAAGTTATGAGTGTTTCATTTGGAGTCATTCTCGTTTTATCTAAAATTTTCACTAAAGTTCATAAACGTGTAAAGTTTCATGTGGGACAATCTAATAGAAGAAAACATGAAAATAAATTCAAATTCTTATTTTATAATTTTGAAATATGCACCTGAAAATAATGTAGTCATAAATTACGAAAAATGTAATCCTGATTTTAAAATGGATATAAATATCCGACATTTGTTTCTCCCATTATTTACATTTGCGCCTTAAAAATACTTTCCTAAGTAATTTGTAGTCTATAAATAATTTATAATGTTTTGTGGTTGTGTACATTAGGAGATGAAATTTGACTGAGGGATTTGAGACCATAAATAATTTTGGGTAATTGATATAATATTTCTTTTAATTCACCCCAAAACAGGGCTGATCAATTATTCATTTCTGGAGTTGGTCCAGAATTAAAAACATGGAGAAAAGGTTCAATTTATGCACAAAACTTCACTTTAAATATTTTGGCGTCTAATCTGATTAAATATAGAATAATAAAAACCCTTGATTCAAAGCCAATCTGTCAAAGTGAAGCGGATTTTTCCTCGTCTTGTAAAATGGATTCGAATAAAATATTCCCTTTTAAAAACTCGACTCTGGGGCATAATTCCGGTTGACTCCCCAAAGCGCAGAGAGTGTTTGATACCGCCGGTCCTTTAACGTCACACAAGATGGTGATGAAACTGCAGACAATTTGTTGTGTGTCCCACAATGTCTCTGAATGGATTTCCCTTCAGAAAATATATAAATAGAATTTCAGTTCAATTTCATCCTAATAAACAATTTGCAAAGCTTCTCAGGACTTTTAAACCGTATTGTTCACAGTGTTTTGCTGCTTATTGTAGCACCAGCCAGCGCCGGTGTCGGAATGGAAGAAGCTAGCTTCCATTTGTGCTTTAATGGTTCAGCTCACATCATTATCCTTATGAATTACAACAATATTTTCACAATCACAATGCGAGTCAGTCCTGTTCGTTCATTTGCTCAGATTAAGAATTCTTCATAAAGCACTTTGTCTCGATTTTTCTCTGAGCCAAAATACATTAACTAATTAACATTTCAGTCACGTTATCTTCCAATTAAACTAATCCCCAGTTCGGAATCTTCACATTAATAACGGTAAAAAGGGTGGATGTAGTAATTGCTTCTCATTTTAAAATTAATTCAATTATTTCTCGACCCAAACAAGAAACTGCACGATTTTCTTAAATTAATCAAGACATGGATCCGAAAAAGCTCAAATTCTTGTGGTTTCAATGTTATCATCATCATGTTATGCTTTTTCTAGAGGATTTTGGAAATTATATAAGTAATTTAATTTAATAAACTTAGTTATCAATTAAGAAAGACGTTATTTGTGATTTTAGTAAAGATTACTATAAGCAAGAAAAGATTACACTCCATTGCTAATCTGTTGACTGCTTCTTCTTTCTTAATCAATTTTACAAATATCATTAAATACAAAACTTAACTGTGATTTATTATATATTATGGCTTTTATTACACATAATGTGGTTATTAATTAAAGTAGTTCAAATTTTGTCTCCGTATTATCTACACTAGTCAAGATATTACTCGAAATTGAAATTGGTTTTCCTAAATTCTTGTTTTCTGTTGACGGTAAGATTAATAACAAAAAATATTAATCATTTAGGGTTCGTTGTTTCGTCTACCGTTTTGTTTAATTTCATGCAAACCCATATAAAAAACAGACAAAACATATTTTCTTCCTTAATTTTAAAAATGTTCTTTATTGAAAGTCGACACATTTGCTAACTGGTTGCAGGTTTTGAAACTAGTATTTCATTACAAAGTTTTGAATCTGCCATTTCGACAGCGAACACTTTTAAGTTAATTGAATTTAAAATTCAAAGTTTATCTTTTAAATACTGTTGCCACACTATCCAGATATGTCTTCAATAAATTAATGGCAGTTATCAATTTTTTTTGTGAACCTTCTTCAGATATAAACGAAATCGCAGACAAAATTCCGTGTAATTTAAAAATAACACATAATGTTGAAAATTTTAATGAATTCACTTGAATTTTAAATCATATAATAAATGACATAAGTAATTCATATTACATTGAATAAATAAATATTTCCATTAAATTCCTCTAGTTGCTTAGAGTAACTCCTTTTTATATAAGAATTTTATTTGTTAATAATATTTATTTTTGTTTGAAACGTAAAAGTTATTACTAGTTTGGGTAATTTTGTCACTGTTCCATCAATTTTCGAAAATATAGATCTCACCTTATTTTTCGTCGTCTGCACTTCAATATTACTATACAGTTCGAATGTGTGGGAATAAGAGATTAGTCACATTTTGGAATAGGCCCAAGGGAAACTATGCAAAATTCTTACTTCTTGGTCAGATGGACACCGGGATATATTGTTAGTTTTAAGTTCTCCATTAATAATAATAATAAGCCTTGTCATTCTAAAAATGTCGATCCAAAGTGGATCATAGGCTGTTATAGAAGGTTCTCCATCTTGATCTGTCCTTGGCCACACACCTTAGTTGTTGTGTCGGCATCATTCCTGTTTGCTTTTGTTCTCCATTAATAACAGAAAAATTGCACTTGTGTCTAGAGTCATTAATTAGATTTTTAAATTATTGAACATGGAAGACTCCATACTATATATCCAAAGTTTTGATAAAAGAGGTTATTGTACCTTGACTCGGTTGCACTTCATTGCCAGAACTAGTTTCGATTATAAGGGTCTTGTTTAAAAAGGCAGGCTTTACTGAATTATTTCACTCCCAAAGCACTCTTCTCATAAAAGATTCAAAGAAGGACGTACTTAACGCATTGAAACTGTCCTTTAATAATCTTGATTACGACATGACAGAGCTAAGAAATCTTCATACTGGCCAATTTACAATCATTTTCTCACTTATTAAAAATGGGTTTTATAAGCATCAACGGCCAGGCCACTGTTTTACATAATTTAGAACATAGAATATGAGAGCACAGACCTTCTGTTGAAAAATTTGAATAAAGAGGTTAATTTTTTCAGATTCTTCCATGATTGCAACCTTAAAACTCATGATACCCTATCTAATCCTGTCCTGTCATAAACTTGCCATAAGGCGTTGTTGGTTTCTGCCAATACTCTCCAATTAGCACACCGATCTTGTTCTTAAGAGCAAGATTGCTACTGCTGTTTGTCGAAATAATGTTATCCGTCAGAGTCTCCCTTGACCCTCGATTAGGGGATGATAATCAACATGCGTATAATACCTGTACTATTCATGCTTTGTTATTCAATTTTTATTTTATGATTAATATTGGAATGGAGATACAAACAAATACACTTAAATATTTATAACAAATTGTTAAAATACTTGCTTGGACTTTCAGTTTAACAATTAGGTTATATCTTTAGTCCTAGTCATTTACAAAATTGACTTTCTGTGAAATTTTACCAAAATTCATAATAATATGAAAACTTAATTAATTTAAAATAAATCATAAAGCTTCCGAGGAAGCCACATGAAGAAATTCATATTTTTATCATAAAATGACAAAAAGGTGAAGTTCAGTGGCTTCATAGAAGGACCTGTCCTCAAAACTGTATGGCCATGAAATGTTATGAATAAACAAGAATATTGGATTCTTGAATGACTCGAAAATTAAAAATCAAACAATTTTCAGTTCTCTAAAAGTAAATACCTAATTAAATGGGGCTAATTTTAAAACAGACGATTTGACTTTCCTAGGAAGAGCAAAAGCTTTTGAAGTTTGCAGCACATTTTAAAATAGGTATTTGTTTATGCTTTCACTAGAAAATATTTAAATTTCAAAGTCTCTGAAAGCAATTTTAATGTTTGTGATCCCACAGATGTTGTGGTATAATTGCACATTTTACTTGTTCAACTTTGAATGAAAAACAATTTCTAGGAAAAACGCCATAGAAAACACTCCTCATGTTCGAAATAAGAGGAAATTCTAGGAAAAAGCCTTGTTTTTCTTATCATTTAAGGACTTCAACACGTGAATAGATCCCAAATTCTTTTATTAAAATAGAAATTAGTTCCCACGTTTTTAATACGGTTTAATTGACTGAGAAGCATCGCAAATAATTAAAATGTTAATTTGCAAATTTATGCTCTGCATATATTACATTATTGTGGAAATAATCGCAATAGTATGAACTTTAATTAGGTTACTCTTGTCCATTATCGCCTCTGCACGATGCTCTTTTGTTCTTCTGATTGTGGTCCAATTATTAGGAGCTGCTTCACTGGACTTCCAACAAATTTTAATTAAATTCTAATTATACCCCCATGTCACGAGTCGTAATAATTATAAATGGTGCCATTACCAGAAAGTTATTAGCAGAATAAATTAAATTAAAATATTTAACAACTGAAGCAATTTAAATTTTTTAGAGTATTTTATCGTATGTTTATAATATTAGTAAAACACACTTGTTTTTTATGTTTTATTTTATATTCTATAATTAATGGATAGTTTGAGATTGGTTCTTGCTTTCGAATTTTGAGATAATTGATTTCTTATCTGTTATAATGAAAAAAAAAATTGACGCTTTTGAAATGTGGTGTTGGAGACGAATGCTAAGAATATCTTGGACCGAACATAGAACGAACATTTCAATTCAGAAAGATTTAAATGTATCACAACGATTATCATCTGTGTGTCTTCAGCGAATTTTTTTGGACATATCGTTTGAAGAACGAACGAAAGCTTAGAACGTCTAATTGTTACTGGTGACATAGATGGAGTGCGATCGAGATGTCGCTGCCCTTTTAGATGGTCTGATCAAATTAAAAACATAACAGGATCATTCTATACGACTCTACGAGAGGCAGAAGACCAAGGAAAATTATTATTCACAGAACATGATATATCACGATAACAAAAATAATATTCCCGTCTTATTATCATCGATTCTAATTGTTTGACTGACGAGTTTTTAGAATCTATGAAGATTCGACTATATATCGACTAAGTACTGAATGCATTCGAAGGTATTTAGCTATTATAGTTAAAACAAAAGCCCTATGCAGGATAATTACTGCCTAATGCTATTAGCTTATAACATTTTCGGGACTGCATTATTGAATTGTCCTTCCATTTCTATTGTAGAAGAAATACAAAACTTAGAAAAAACGAGTTTTTTCCAGTTTTTAAAAAACTTATTACAAAAATCGTTTTAACCGTAACTACCGACAGTTAATCACCCAAGGAAAAAAGAACTATAGCAAATGATGTGATCAAATGAGTTCCAACAATTGAATTAATATTTTACCTTATTAAGAAATATAATCTTTCTCACATCAAAGAAGAAAGCTGTCCACGGGACCAAGTTAAAATGTACAGGTAATGAACAAAATTACCTAGCCTATTACACTCCAAATCGACTATGAGAGATTAAAACTCCAAAAGAACTTCCGAGTTTATGCTCCTCAACATAGTCAGAATTTTCTCATAGTTTTTCACAGGGCATTGCAAACTTCGCAAGCACCTGCTACAATTAGAAATCATCGAAGGGGGAGAATGTAGGTTTTGTGGGAATGAAATGAAAGCTCATTTTATCTTCTCTAAGACTAAAATAAAAATAAATCTTTCCCACAACACTCCATTACGAAACTAGGGGCAGTCTCAACCTCAGACACCAGGTGTTAGACTTCACGTGACTATTTGTTGTCAATTAATATGCTCTAGACCAGTCATAAACGGATCCAGTCAATCCGCCTGATTTATTTTTCCGCTATTACTTATAATTCACTAGGAATATTATTTCGCAATGTTATTGATATACACAAATTGAAACTTTTTCGCACTAAAAAAATATCCGCCCGATATTGATATGATCCCACGACCTCGAGCAGGCAGTTTATGGTGCTAACCGCTAAACCTCTCTAAGACTGCGTTGCAATAATTCCGTGGTAGAAAATTCTAAGGGCAATACGACCACGACCGGCGCAACGCCAAACCCTGAAGTTAGACCATGCTTTGAATTTCCTTCAAGGACTACAACTTATGAACACGTTGAAGTGCAGTAATATAAGGGAGCACAACGGATCTTCAGTTGAAAATACAGGATTCTTTCTTAAGAATCAAATTATAAAGAAATATACAAAAAAATTCATTGCAAGTTAAACACTAAACTATTTCAGTAAAAATTAAAAAACTATTTATTTTTTCTTTCCAAAGTTAGTACTCCTTAAAATCATTTATGTAATTTTAAAGTAGAGAATTAAATTTTATACCATTTTAAGTTGTTTGCAACTGTAAAGCATTAACTTGACAAAAAGCAAATACACATAAAACTCTTGCTTTAAAGCAACACATGTTAATAAAATAACGATATTTGTTGTGGGATTAAACGACTGATACATTAATTTTGGGGCCGAGAGAGAGAAAAGTGAAAACCGTAATTATCTTTCCACTTTTCAGGATAACATATTAAAAGTAATTTCCTAAGGTAATGGGACAGAAACATAATGTTTAAGATGAATATCAAATTGTACACGTCGTACTGTGGAATCCCGGAAGACCAGAGATAATGTATGAGGTGGGACCTTCAGTCAATCATAAAATTCATTAAAACCGACACAGGTAATGGAATAAACACGTAAATTACACTCGCCTCTCTCTCTACATACGTTGAGGACATTTTAAGTAGTTTTGACAGCGGCAGCAAAGCTCCAAGAGAAATTCATCACTTGATACCTCGTTATTAATTATTCATTGCCAAGACATAAACCTAAGTATATATCCTTATAAAAGCGTTTTTACTCGTATCGTTTACTTAGACGATATGATGATCCATTAATCAAATCACAACGCGCTCATTGATTTTTTGTGGCGAAAAAAGTTAATTATTTGAAAATAATTAATTACCAGCAAATAAAATATATAGGCACAATTAATTAGATTACATTTATTACGATAGTTTCCTATTTTCATCTGAGCAATACCTTTTCTTTTATAAATTACAATGCATGAAGGTCCACATCAATATGATTCTCATATGTCCGAATTCACTAGCACTATAAATTTATTAAATTTTATTTCGCCACTTTTAATGGTATTTCTTTTTTGTATTATAGAAATTCTAAATTTTTTAAATGTTTATTAATAACCGACTAAATCTCAAATAGAACGGAAATTGGCAAAATTTACATATAAAAAATATAAAATTGAATTATATATATATATTTCAGTAGATAAAATATTTAATTGATATAATTATCAAAATGAGACTTTTTGTTTGAAAACCCTACATCAGGGGTTCCCAAATTTATTCAACCTATGGCGCCCTTACATAGCCAAAATTTTGTTACGGTGCCCCTATATGATAAATAAAGTAGGTGATAACAAAAAAATACAACTTATGTTAGGTAGATAGGAATAAATAGTAATACTATTATAACATAAAACTGAGTTTTTTATTTAAAAAGATTTCTTGCACATACAGCAAGGCCCTATGTTCAGCTCTCATGCCAGTTGGTAGATGAGATCCTCAGTTATGACTGGGATTCTTCTAATACGGGTTAGATGCCAAGGAGACTCACGGCGCCCCAGGGCGTCGCGGCGCACAGTTTGGGAACCTCTGCCCTACATATTAGAAAATAATTAAATTATGCATTTTGAATACATATAACTGATTTAACTCTACATATTCCTGACTAGTGTAACCATATCCAAAGACAGTCTAAGCCGTAAATGAATTAACATCACCTGTCCGGCTCAACAGTTACACGAATACACATACAAAAATTTTGACAATATTGATCAATGTCCTCTTCAGAAGCCATTTGAGATTTCCGATCGAGGTGATCGAGAATGAATATAATATGATAAATAAATTTCCCTTTTAATTCATGTAAGGAACAGGGGAGTCTTAATCTCAACCAAAAGGTTTAACTTATAATAGCTACATATTTGTTTTCAATGTATTTTTAGCCAAATAATAGCAGCTATTGGTTGTTAACGGATCCAGTAAATCCGACCAGGAATTGAACCCTTCGAGTCGAGTGCGTTACTACTTGGCTATGAGACAGAGGAGAATAGGATTATATATATGATCATGTGAATGGATAACAACTATACAAATCAGAGAGATTTATTTATGTCTATTTGTCTGTATTTCAATATTAAAATGAAAGAAACCAATCATTTCTATCACCACCCTAATAGAAACACATTATTTTTTTGTCATAATTTGTATTAAAAATGCACGTTTTCTACGCTTTTTAAGGAACAAGTATTTAATTAAAAGTTTTAGCATATCGAATATTGAAAAATTATATATAGTTTTGTATATATATAATCGAACAGAAACTTTAAAAAATCGCACAATCCTTTTTTGTTAAACATACACAACTATTTCAAAATGCATCGCTTTTCAAATTAACTGTACTAAAAACTATAATAATGAATGTTCAATACTTGTTCTAAACATTATTAAATAAAACTGCAGCATACGCCAATTTATAAAATCGGCATTGTAAATATAAGCCATTAATTTTCCTGGGTTGTATTTGACTTGTGTATTTGTGTAAGCCTGGGTGTGTGTGGTGGTGAAAAACTAAATGGGCAAGACCGAGGGTTCAAAATGGGTCACCGGAATCGGGCGAATTTAAAACAATGGGACCTGGCATTTTCTCCGACTTTCCTCCGTCACACACAAATAAATGACTACTAAAGCGGAAACGAAAGACATTATTTCCTTTTTCCTGACAATGTAAATTGTTCTCCTTTTTTGTATTTTTATTGTAAATGTTGGCAATTCCGTAATTCTTACTTTAATTATTTTGGCTTAAAATTCGCACAAAGGCGCGCTTAAAATTTGACAATCGTCCAAGAAAAAGTTCCCATTTCTTTTACTGCTCGCGCAAAAATTGAGCAAACAATCTGAATGGAAGGTGCACGAATTATTCAAGATTTGCGTACGAAATTTTAAGACGTATAATTAATTTAAACTTTCCACAAATGCGACAAACAGAACGTTTGATGAATTGCGAGTAATTATCTCCTCGGATTTTCCATCCTTTTACCTTCTATGTTCTCTACGTTTGGCTCCAGCTCATAAAACTTTTCGCTGTGAGCTCCGGAATCGAGTTCGTGTTTATTTATTTGTGTGTAAAATAATCACATTTCATACATTATTATCGTCATCCCCCCTAATACAATTAGGTAACTTGAAACATGAACTGAAGCTGGAGCTGGAGCAAGCCGAACGAAAAAGATTGTGGGCTCATTGCCGAAAGAGCGGAGGAGCTTAATAAATAACCGGTTTCCCATTTAAAACAAAAAAAAAACACAGCACAAACATTTTTCAGGCAAAATTAATTAAAATCGTCCAACTTTTAGCGGTTTCTGTGTAATGTGGTTAATCGAAAGGTTTCATTAATATTCCACTCTACCTTTTTCCCTCATCAAAGACCCTCCTTTCATGTGCAAATTTTTTCCAGAATTCTCCACCAAAAAGTCTCCGGTATCACAAAATAAACCCATTTTGCAAATTAGGACTATAAAATGTGCCGATGGTATTAAGGTATTAGGAGTCCTAAAGTATTTTCATTCAGTTTTATGAAATACTTATTATATTGGAAAATGCTTCTAATTATTTTGGAGAACTTGGTAGAAACTTTGTCTGAATAAATTTGTTTAATTTTTTTAAGATTGAAAAATTGTGTTTTGTAACTAAAATTTCTATTTTATATAAAACACATTTCATAAAGGTTGTTATCCAAATGATCCTTATTGAACCCACAGGCTTATGTTTGAAAATTACCTAAACGATAACAGATAACGATTTTTATTTCATAATTTCAATATTAAAACGGTAAAAACTATTTTATCGTTATTATTTTAACATTTCAACAATCATATGCTTTTCTTAAGAAAAATAAAATTTCTTTACCAAGAAATTCTTATACGATTAAAATAAACTTGATTTACTTCATTGTTTCATCCTAGAATATAAGTATTTTACTTGATTGTCGGCAATAAATTCCATTTGAGTTTCGCAGAACTTTATTTTGTTCGTGGAAAAGAATTCGGTAAACGTTTCTCAACCAATAAAATTTACAAAGTAAAGATGAAAGCATACTAGGAAGTGTTTATCAGAAAATACAAGTTCACCTCAATCTATCAAGTTTATAAAAAAAACTCTTTGATATTCTGAAAATTCTTTGAGATTTGTGAAAGAGTTCATCTCCAATTGTTATCGTTATTGGACGAATATGAAGTCCGTTTCTAATTATCACGATAGGTAAGGTACTGAACCGATCTCATTTCCATCCCATTTCCTATCGGTTTCCAATTAGCACTAGTATAAGAACTCAAACTCTGCCTCGTTAAATCTCTATAAATAAAATATAATTTGAATTTATTCCATTGCTTAATACTAATCCTACCAATGTAGATAATGATTTATAGACTACTTAATCACTTATCAATAGCAAAACAATTGATAAATAAATTAATAAAGCCTATGATAAATTTTGATTGCCAAGACTAATTTGGTTAGACCTAGACTGATAGACAATATAGTCATTATTAAATCCACTTCACTTGATCCAGGGATACTTGAATTTTTTTTCACCACTTAAAAATATAATTTACTTTCTGTATGCAAAACAGGTCATTTTTATGGATAGATCCTATTCACTGGACGCACAATTCTGAAAAGCAGAATGCTTTCTGCTACTGGGTTAAGAGACTAATGAGAGAAGATATTAGTCCAATTTGACCATGACAACGGAAGAGGTGTTAACCGGTGAAATCGTGACTTAAGAATAATTTTTTCTACTCCAAATGGAGTCGTTTCATTCTATAATTAGACGTCCAAACTATCCATAGTATAATCCTTTTAGCCTATTCTGACTAATCGAATTCGATTCTATCTCGCGAATCTCAGTAAATGTTATAAATTTCCTTTTCGGGCGATTTGACCGTATTTGTCTTCAACGGAACACTTAACTGAGTGCAATCCATTAATCGATTGTACTTGCACTTTGGTGGATTAAAATGAACTTACAAATTAAAAAATAACGAAAGAAAAGATATTTGGGTATCGATTAAACACCAATAACTTTAAGTGGTCTTATTGTTGACAAAATTGAGAAATCGCGGCACTTTTGTGCGGACAGTTTTCTCATTCCTACTAGTAATCCCCGGATCATTTCTGTATTTTTACTCGTAAGTGACTTTTAGCACAACTACGAATATCTCGAAATTTGAATCTGAGTTCTGCTAAAAATCCATCGAATTTCTACTTTATATTCCGCAGAAGCAGTTTTCGGGGCACATGGACATGACTAAAGAAAAACCGACTTCACACCACTATAAAGAAGGGTTAGATCAATATTGATTGTCTATATTGAATAAAATAAAATACCTGTAAACAATTTTTTGATTTAATAACTTAATTTTTAACAAACATAAGATAACAATCGCCGAGCGATATTGTTACTTTTTCATTTCTAAAAAAACTTGGTTTTAAACCCAATAAAAATATAAGGACTTTTTTAATTTGGTTAAAATTTTCACAATATGTTTATAGGAAAATACTCTTAATGAAACACTTTTCCTTTTGAAATAAAAGCGCCACAAGAATTGAATGTATTTTTTCTGAAATAGCCATTAGATGAGTATAATACTAGAATTTAATATTTTAAATTTGTAATTTCAATTCATTCTGTCTCATTAGCTTTCATTAAAACTGTTCTGTAAATGTTTTTGTACAAAATTGATAAATTATCAATTTTGAAACTTTTTCAAAACTAATAATTAAAAAACTAATTGTGTGAACATTTAATGCATGTTTATTTCATTATGAAAAGCAAAAAAAATTATTGAATTTTATATTAATTATATTACTATGTACTAATTATCGTTAATTACCCCAAAGCCAAAAAATGTTAACCATTACAAATTAAGCAATATGCAAACTATTTGAAAATAATCACCAACCCATTAAATTGGCGGTTAATTAGCGTAACCAAGTAAAAGAGCACATTTTAATATTAGTTTGCATTGTAAACTTGAACAATTATCAATTGTCACGCAATTTAGACTCTTGACGAGTCGTAAATATTGGCGATGAATTGAATTCAAGTATTGGTGGCTAGAGAAATTTCATTGGCCTGATGATAGACTCCTCCGAAATGAACTCCTAAAACGCGAGGTTTCTGTATTTGTGGGGATAGCTTAATTTCATTGTAATTCTTTGGTTATTTTTATTAAGTTATAATGATAGCAATCTGAAGTGGATGGATGGAGGGGCGATTTTATTTTTCGCATCAACTTTTCGATTTCATTTGATGCGAAAAATTCCATTTACCGAAATTGATTTTTGTTCATCGTCGCCCTCGCACTCTCTTCTGTTGATGAGGAGACATGGAATTTCAGCTGCGAAGAAATGACGAGGACGACGACGACGACGGGCCAGATATAAGTAGAGGGCCAATGAAGATGGGGTCGAGGACAAACGCGAGATAGAGAAGAATGTGCTAAGCGAAGATGAAAGTTGAGCTAATCCAATTGAATTTCATTTACTTTTTATTAGAGTCTCTTTGGATTCAAATATGTCTGTATTTAGGTATTATTCGTTTTCTTTGGGCTGCGCTTGCTATTCCCAAGAAATTCAGTTTATAGAAAATAAAATATTTACCATGATCTTTGCACGTTCCAATTACTCGTTGGGCAAATTATAATCCAATTTTTGCCAAATGACACTGAACATAATTCCTTTCACATTAGCATTAGCTTAAACTTATCAATTTGGTAATTGCACAATTATTTCTGCCATGTATCACACCACAGAGAGACACCCTCTTAAAACACCCTTCTTCCTCTTCCTCCTCCTCCTTTGCTCTATAACATCACACTCTTCGCTCCTTGTCCATGGCAATGCTGGATGCGGTTTTGGAATAACAATTGGATGGCGCAAAGTTAAGGAACACAGCTCCAGCGCTCTGTCGTCTAATCTAATTTCGTGTTTTAATGAAAATTTATTTCTGTTCACTGGCTTACAGGATCCGAACTCCAGCTGCGTGGCGCTTTACATAAGAATATTAACATTTTCACTTTGAAAATACAAACACAGATCTAAGCTTAATTCTATAGAAACACACCTTTTGCACAAAATAAACTTGAGGAAACTTTTTGGCTTCATTAAAGCGCTTCACTAATTAATTTTGTGCACAATAACTGGGATATATTGATAACAAACACCGGGACCGTTAATTATTCCATTAATTAGGAGCATCATTCTTTTTGAGCCTTTAGAAAACACGAATCTTTATGGACTTTAGACCGTGCGCTTCTCTTTGAGCGATTTCAAAATACCGACACATTTTTGATTAAATTCAATAAAGGACCTCACTGTGTGTGGCCAATCCTTTTCTGTTTGGCCTGTTTTCATAATTTATTCACTGTGGAAAACAAGACGGGGAAACGGTTTTCCCCTTTTCGGATTTTTATTTTATTTGTGGCCACTGTTTTGCGGTTTCAATAACGATACTTTCGCTCTCTCTCATCATCACACAATCCCACAGAATTTGCAACCCGCATTTAATTCGCATCAAATCGCACATCTGTTTATCCAATTATTAATATTTAACACAGCTCCACTGAGAGAGAGACTAAACAAACTGAAAAGTTTGGGTAAACTAATTTGTTTGTCACGGAAAGAGGTGTGTTGACATTCCGAAACTTGTCAACTTTGGCCCTAAAACACGCGTTCCACTTGGCACTCTAACCACTGAAACACGGACCGGTTAAATCCACCCGATGACCCGTCTAATAACCCGGAAATGATACCAATCTGCCTCTGATTAATGGCAGAAAAAGGGAGTTTTTGGTGTGTGTTTTTTAACCGGAATAAAAAATATCTCTTCCAGGAAGCACGAAAACTCGACGACTAATCGCTGACTGCGGCCAAAGGTTGTGAAAGGAAAAGCTTCCCGACTTTCCCAAATGTCTATGCATCCAATTCTACCCCAATTGGAACTGTTCCAAGCCCTCTAACCGATTCCGCGCATGCCCCACATTTCCCCGGATCAATTTTCCAGACTCATCTCGGCAATTTGGATTGTCGTCACTCAATTGGAAAATGCTGTCACGTGCGATGGAAGTATCCAGAATTTTGATTACATCCTTTAATTACTTTGGATTTGGAAATTCCATCCGAAAATTAGATTTTAGCCAATGACCAATGTTTTTGTGCCAAACCAAACACAATTCAGACAGACTGTAATTGCATTTAATAATGTGGACCAACAAGTTAATTAGCAAGCCTAATAACAGGTTCTCGGTTTAATGGGTTAAGGAGGACATTATATGCCTCATTACAATCATAATAACGACCGAAATCGTGTCATTATAAGAAATTAAGACATTGAATTCGGAATTCAGACATAAATTTAGGGAATAATTATGGTTAGAACATCTTCGGTTTTGCTTATGCAAATTGATAATTTAAACACTTTTGGTCTGGCCTGGATTCATTAATTTGAATTGATGTTTTCATTCTTCAATTTTGATGTTCTTTTCTATATAGTCTTTTGCTTAATTGGTTGTTTTTATAATTTTTTTCTATTTCTACACACTGCTCTTTCTTCTATATCAATTAAGGTTGGTTCTTAAAAACTTACTATAAGTTGATAGTTTAATTTCATTTAATATTTGCATGTTAATAGTTGGATTTTTTAATTTTTTTAATTATTTAATTTTTTGTATTTAATTATTGAATTATAACAATCTTAGGTATTCTGTATTATATCCCGCGTGAGACGAAAAATTATACATACAAATCATAAATAAAGAACAGAAGGTGTTGGCGTTGATCGGGCAACTTCACTGAAATCGATGGTTTCAAAGGAAGAGAAAATTTAAACCTTGACAAAAAAAAGTTATTAAAAATAAAACATCAATGGTCATCTCCACAAAGCGAATGTTCTGCCGTTTAAAATAGCTTTTAGAAACCTCATCAGTCGAGAAAAGTCGGTGGAGTTGTCGCAAAAAATCAGGTCGCTCAAAGAGAAAAAAACCCGACGCCCTAGCAGGATTCAGGAGGCTGAATTTCCTTCTAAAGTCCTGCAGAGCACTGCATTCCGAGACAAAGTGTTCCAAGGTTTCCGTGCTCCCCGAGCTGCACAACTAACATGCTTATTCCGAAGAGAATTTGTAAACCACTCAATTCCAATAGAGACTGCTACACCTCTTATTCAAGACCTTTAGTTGGTACTACATTCTGATCGTCTTAAGCCCTACCGGTAACGTCAACAATTCATCTGATCTTTCTTCATCCACTCCCTGTAATTAGGACAAAAGGATGAAGCACACACCCTTCTCTTGCCTTCCTCTCTAAGCCCTCCCCGTAAACCTTTGACAACACTGCTGAAGTCCAAGTAATTTTCACCGCTCTTAAAATGGCTCCAAATTTTCTCTAAGCCTCCAAAACAAATTCGGTTTTTACGATATAATCCGGTGTGGATCTAGGCAAGCAAAATAGCAATTTGAAGACCCTAACCTGTGCTCTCTCCACTTTGTTTTCGTATCTCAAAGCCCATATTTCCTACCCACATAAGACCGTCGACTGGATAACTGATTTATTGAGCACCGATCTACTGGCCGCAGAATCCGTATCCGATTGAGAGAAAAGAGTTCGAATTCTATCTTCCGTGATGTCTGCCTTCGTGATAAAACTCGCTGTTGATTTCACAAAGTAACCCGAGATAAAAAAAACATCACTCTTATGTATGTATATATGTATATTCCGGGATTACTTACCAATCCAAAGTAAATCTGAATCCTCTCCTAAGGGCTTAATTGAATTTACAAAATCATTAAAATTTGTTTAAGTTCATACTTTTAGTTAAAACTATTTCTTTTTAAATCATTTGAATTTAATAAAATCTTATGGCCATCTAAAATCACCAACCAGGCACCTTCACTAAAATATTTACACTTAACTTCTTTTACTTAGGTTCAGTTTAAGCAAATTACGTTAATAATGTATACAAAAATTATGGATTATTTTTATTAATTTATATATAATTTAGCAGATATTAAATTAATATATTATGCTTACTTTTATACATGTGTATTTTCAAATAAAACATTTTGCAATTAAACTAATTCAATTCTGTTGAGTGTAATATTTTTGGTGAAGACGTCTGGGTTGGTGATATTAGATGGCCGGAACACCTGGGAATGCCTAAAAACACGCTGGAGCTGTAAAATATACAATTATTGCATTTATTAAAAAATTATATTTATCTTCAGTAATTTTCTCAATTCAATAAAAAAATATGGGCATTACAGGGTTAAGCGATAATAATTTCCCTCTAAAGTTTATAGTTTACAGTAATTCTTCCAAAAAGTATAGCACTTCTCCCAAATTTAATAGTATTTAATAATGAGCATCTGACCGCCCTAAACTACAAACATGAGAGTCTTAATACTATTCTTCGAGGAAAATTTCAATTAGTATGATGACAAGTAAGAATCTAAAATTAATTTTTATTAGGATTCGTCCAATTTAAACAATTTTCTCAAAATAAAAAATATGATTAAAACTAGCCTATTAGCATTTTGCCTTTCATCTGTTTGTGGAAATCCTACACACAGCTTATCAAACACAATCATATATTTTCTATAGCCAAACTAGATAACTAATAAACTATTCGTGGGGTTTAAAGCAATTGAAAGATTTATACACAGAAGGTGGATTGCTTTCAATATATTTCATTTAAAATGTATGTACACCAACTACACGATTCGTTCATTAAATTATCATAATTTAATTATTAAACTGAAACATTGGTAAATTAATTCTATAAATATTTAAAATTAAGTAGAACAGCATAATTGTTTGGCCAAAACCACAATTCTATTTAAATAATTTAGACAGCGAGAAATTAATATCTATAGTATATAGGTAAAGAAACTTCTATAGAAAGAGGACATTTTTTCAAATTTTGAACCTGATGAAAAAATAAAATGAACAGTTTAATGGAATATCAATTATGTATTGGCCTAAAACTACAAAACATGTTTGGTTATGGTCAATTACGGAATATTAGAAATTTTACGCACAATTAAACGCAAATGGGCCATATTTCTATTGATTTATTTTACATTACAATGTTGCAATTCGGTACTGTTCCGGATAAATAAATCAATAAAACCATAATCCGCCCCTATCGATTCATTGTCTAATGGAATTTCATTAATAATTACGACTAATTGAATATTAATTAATGTCTGATAACAAGGGATTTATGAACAAATGCAATGTCAAATTTAAAATCCTATAATACGCATACTTAAAGTAATGTTGCCATTTTAATAATTAATATAATATTAATATTTAATTAAACTCGAGTAGAGTTCTAGAAAACGAATGAAATCAGTTTTCTAATAGATTCGAGTGTTTAACTACGTGCTTTTCCAAATAGTTTTTTGTACAAGATTTTATACAGTTCGCATATATATTAGCTATTTTTCCGCGAAATATGAAGTAAAGAATAAGAAGACAACCTAGTACTAAATTAAGGTCTAACACCATATGCAATTAAGGAAAGAAGAGTAATTTGTCAAGTGAATAGAACTTTCGGTCTAAATTTTTCAATATATCACAAAAATAAAGCACCAAGCACTGTACCACTGATATTCCTGTTATAACACTTTGAACCACATTTAAAAGCCACAAACAACATTTAATACAAAATTTTCTTTTGTCATTTATTTTGAAATTAAATTGATTAATAAGTCAAAGTCTACATCCATGACAAATATCAAATTATATTTTCCTTCTAGACTACTTTAAAATTTATAATTTTTATTAGTTGGTACAAAGTACTAATTTCGTGTATTTGCACGGTTTGTAATTGTCTGCGGGTATCAAATTATACGTTAGTCAACACTGTACGGTTTTAGAACAATTTCTAGAGGAAGCATTTGCTACTAAAATGTAAACATTTAGCAACAGAATTGTATAACAAATATTATGTTAATATATTTTATATTATTTATTAGAAATCATGTGCATATAAATATTATATATATTTAAAAAAATAGCCGATGTAGTAACATCCGCCTGTCGCTACGGAGGCCATCCCTGGGATGGTGGGATAGACTGGATACTTTTCAATTGGTAAAGGTTAATTTAAATATTAATAAATACTTATGGTAAAAATAATAATATAATTTTACCAGAGTACGTGACCTTTTCAGTCGCCGATTTTTTCGATCACGTCGATCTGAAATCTTAAGTGGTTCCAGAAAAGGGGTTTAATAAATTCAGCCAAAAGTTCTGTTTGTATGTAAGTGTGTTTAGTTTTGGCTAGGAAGTGACTGATAAAGAGCCATTTATTAAGCGAACATTATTTATACTGTCAGAAAGTAGATATTGTCATTTAAGATGAATTCATCGCAATATGAAATTTCGCCAATCTGAGTATTTCTTTATATTTATTTGGTACAAACTTTACAATTTCGTCAACATTTACTTATACTTACGTGTAATACAATTTCTTTTTGAAAATTATTAAAACACACTTTAAATCTAGTTATTTAAACTATTTATTATAATATAAACATGGTTTTCAATCATTTTACTTTTCGATAAAAATCATTTTCGATGTTTATTTTAAAGTAATTCTAGTTTTGAATATTTTTATTTAACTTTTATAAAAGACAAACCAAATTAAATAACTTAAAAATACAAGTAAACAGTTTGAAATTTTTAATAATCAGTTCGTAAATAAAAACATCAAATGTTATCTTATTATCGATTGATTATAAAGGCATAACGCTGAACAGGATAACGCTGATTTGCATAACCAATGATGTAATCAAATATTTTTCTAATATCACGAATTGATATTAAAAATGTTTTGCCAAGTCATGAGTTCTGGAACATCTGGAGCAACTCATCGTCTGAATCAATCTATCAATTGGATCTAATGCCAGAGCGATGCTCTATACGTATTTTTAGGAGTGGATTTGATAAATATAATAAAATGTTTCTGAGAAATGCATACATATATGTTTTGTTTTCTATCATCAGAATATTAATAGAAGGAAATTAAATTTTTGAAGAGATTTCGCCATCCGTTACATATTTACATGTATTCGTCTCTTAATATGGATGAAGAGAATAATTCAACTTGACTTTATTCGTTCCATTTAAACATTTGTTTGTTATTGTCCCTATTATAATATTATATTTGACTTTATGAATGAACTCATCTTTATATAATGTTACATTTATTATAAGATCAAATGACCCGATGTAGCAATAAAAGCATCAAGGGTTTAAGTTAATATTTCTTTTTATTTCAATAAGAGTGAAATTTGTTTTCCAAAACTTAAAAAATTGGAAAAAAATCGAACTGACAGTACCGATTCTAACCGACGTTTTATCGTTATAAAATAAAAAATAAGAGTTTTTCAAACAAAAAATTTGTGTCAGTCAACATTAAAATCTAAAGGTTTATGTAAAATATAAAACTATATCTTTTAACCGACTGCTCACAAATATTGATGAAAATCGGGTTGCAATTTCTGATTTTTCAAAATTCCATCGTGAAAAATAATTTTATTAGGGGTAGCTCATCCTTAACAAATGTGGGATTGATTTTTTGTATAAGTATTTTTTATTGCTTAATCATAATCAAATTAAAAATATCACTTTTTCCGAAAATAGTAAAAACATTTAGGGGTTTGTAATATTAAACTGGTAAGAAAGACACAAATTCCCCAAATACACCTAAACTTTCAACAAAAGCGGGAAAGTAGTTAATATATCATCCTAACCTACCTTGATATGTAAAAAAGCTATTATGAAAATCTGCCAAGATATAAAATACACTTGTGTGCTAAACATTTCTTTAAGTACTACAAGCTTTAAAAATATTTTAAAAGCATTTTGAAATTGATATTAGCACTGGTTGGTATATAAATAACAATTTCAAATAAATTTAATAAAGGCATGTATTTGCTAATTGTTTTAAAATATTCCAAGAAATTTAATTTACTTTTTTTCAACAATCAACAAAGAAGAAATATAAAGTGTTTCCTAATCAAAGCATATTTTTTGTATTTAAAGTATCTCTTCAAATTAAACTAAATATAATAGTAATAATTACAGTGGACGCCGATTATGAGGACCACGGTTAATAGGAACAATCGAATTAGTGGGCCATATAAATGGGTATATAAATATATTAAAAATTCATTGCTTAATGGAGCAAAACCCATCGCTTTATAGGACCGTTCTGTGGCCAAGATCACTATTACAAAGATTGACTAGAACAAGTGCAAGTGACGACAACTCAGTCTTTTGTATACTTTTATTCACACCAATCTTGACCATGTGTCCTGCGCTTATTTAATCGACTGAAATAGTGAAAAGAGCAGGAAAACCCGCAAAGGGTCTCCTCACATGTTTGTGTTTGTCGATTTGATGCTACTGCAATTGTTTTCATGTAATTTTTTTAGTGATCAATATGTTCATCACTACATACAGAATCATATTTAATTGTTAAATAGATTGCTAAATTCATTCGGTTTTCTTATTTAAGTCTCTTTTCGTTCGTTGTTACCGGGTGAGAATTAACGCTCAGATTAGTTTGGTTGACAATACACAATACATGTACACGTCATTGAATTATTTTTAAATTTTACTATGTCGATAAACACATATTGAACAATTATTATTTAATAAATACATTTTTC